>JBBPCX010000011.1:18959106-18986054 GCA_037974365.1 Hydrocynus forskahlii
ACACGCACACACACACACACACACACACACACACACACACACAAACACACACACAAACACACACACACAAACACACAGACCCCTCACTGGTAGAGAGGTGTTAAATACGAGATGGGACTAAATCAATGAGCAGGCTGGGACTAGTGTGTGGCAGTCACACTGGCGCATTGGAGCAGCAGCGAAAGCACTGAAAGTCCCCTGAAACCCCCTGGAAACCTGAGAGCATGGCCTGATCAGTTAGAAAGGGGAAGATATCAATGGCTTCTCAGCTCCTTCACACAGCTGAGCAAATTGGAGGACTTGTCAGGAGTCACAACATGAGGGGCCAGTGGAGAGGACTGAGGACGGAGGACTGAGGGCTAGCTGCTGCAGGGATGGGCGTTTTAACCTTTCCTGCAAGCTGAATATTTGAACTTTTAAACAAAGCCCAAAGATCTTCTCATGAAAATATTGTATATTGCAATGAGTAAAAGCTTATAAAATGATAATTCAAGAGTTAAAACCTTAAACATATATGAACAGATTTTTGTTTCTGTCTGTTGCTTAGATGAGATTTCAGCTGCTTGTGCTTGCTTGATATATTTCATTCCTTTTATTCCAAACTGCACATGCCTTTTATTCCAAACTGCACATGCCTTTTATTCCAAACTGCACATGCCTTTTTGGATATTTGTAAATCCATAAAGCATACCAGCAACAATAATAATTTATCTGTACCATCCCTACTAACTGCAGGATTTGGGTCTAGGCTTGAGAGGGGCTGGTTAGACAGAGGTTACCCATCTCAGGCCTTTTGGCTCCCATGGGATGTATGAACAAGACACATGGGGAAGTCCTGCTTCCTCACAGTTCTGGCTAACACATACACTCAGGGGCAAGAGGAAGGACAGGCTCTTAAAAGAGCTTCTATTCCTGCATGTGTGGGGTCTGCACATAACTTACAACACCTCTGAGGGTTCAAAAAAAGTCTACATAACTGCTGCCACTCAAGCAAGTTTCTTGCTCTTACTTTTCAATTATGTAAGAAAAATACCTGTAAAGCAGCGGTGGCTGATATGGCAAACATACATTATGATAAATTTTTATTATATACAATGTCTCACAATATGTTTTTCTAATAAAATAAGGTGGAACAGACAAAAACGAACCAAAAGACTTCACACACTGCACTAAATGTAATCAAACAGGGCTTATGAAGCCATTTGTAATAAAACAAGCAGCATAAATAATTAATAATTTAGCGCGACAGCTCTGTCGTAAAGGCTTTATAAACTTTTGACACAAACGTTTGACAGGCAAAGTGCATTAAAAAAGCATATATACAGTAATAATGCCCACAGAGTGAGAGAACGCAGGCTTGAAACAGCTCTATCTGTGTCTGCTGGAGGTTAACAGCGCAGAGATCAGGAGGACAGAGATGTACCATAAACCTGCCTAACACACACACACACGAAAGATCATTTATGCCACAAGGCAGAGCATCACTGTGACCTTTGACCCCTAGCCTTCTGTAGTAGTGATTGGCTAATAGATCTGTCTGGCAGGCTCACTTAGTCTGGGCTGAGAGATAGCTGCTGTCACAATGAACAGACTGGAGTTTTACACACACACACAAACACACACACACTAAGATTTTCTACACACAATAAGATTTTCTACATTACTTAATATAACTTAATATTACTTAGTTACTTGATATTTACTAAAACTGTACTCTTCTGTAAATGTACAGTATGTGCACCATTTGAGTAGCTTAGTTAGGCAGAGCATATTTTGTATTCATCACTACTGAGCCACCTTCTTTATTTCTAATTAAGATTATAAAGTGCATCACCTGACAACTTAGATATGTAATGAGAGATGTCAAGACATTTTTGTTCCATGTTATGAAGGAATCTGGCTTTATTTGACATATTTTCTTTTATAGATGGTAACTCCACAACTTTCCAATAACAAGAATTAAAAGTTGGTGAAATGATGGATAAGTGGTAAAAACTGTGGTGTGCAAAAATATTTGATTGGCAGTGCAGCTGAACCGAGCACTGAGGATGTGAATTATGCTGAAGTTCTTCCTTTTTTCTCTGTCTTCACCTTTACTTTGCCTCTATCCATTCTCTGTCTCTTTTTATGTTTTTCTTTCTTGTTTTTCATCTAGCTCTGCCTCAGTCTCTCTGCATATACACAAACATGCACATCTGTCCTTCATACACCCTCATGCTTTGACGTGAAAAAGTGCGAAAACCGGTACAGGTACAGGTGCACCCTCTGCCCCAGGCTTCTCTCCTTTGAAGACGATAGCGGAGAGGAGATGAAACGGCCTATTCCCCCCATTCACAAACCAGATCCTATCAGCCACACCATGACATTTAACAGTAGCCATCCCAAAAGCATGGCACACCACAGTGAGGGCTGTGAGACCACAGTCTGGTTTGGGTGTCATTTACCAGAGGAATGCTCCAGCCTCAAAAGACGACAATGCCAGACGATGAGGCCAAATAATATCCAAGTCTAAACAGCAACATTAGAGAGCAGATAAGGATCTGTATGTCACTCTGACTGATCACTGGATTTTTCCAAAAACCTGATGTTTCTCATCTTTCGCTTGAAAGCAGGTCAGGAGAGGTTGCTCTGAGAATATGATTTGACCCTCCTTCTCTCTTTCTCTCTCTGTTTCATGGGAGATAATGAATTATTGAATATTTGAAAAGTGACAGAAATGCGGGTGATTTGAGGGGGAAGAATGAACTCATACATGTTTTAATGTGATGTGCATTTAGGGTGATGGTTTTCCAGACACAGATCTTTGTGCTGGTGTGAAATCAAATCCTTAAATCTCGCAACTGCTTCCGTGCGTCACTCACACACCCATACCCACACACACACACACACATACACAAAGATGCGCACACAAGAACACACATACACACGTACAATTGCTCACAAACTCCTCACACACACACACGCACACACACACACACACACACACACATGCAAAAAAAGTCCTCCTCACAGATTTATCACCCAAGCCCCTGCTCCCGTCGGCATCACAGTGGCTGATTTTCTCATTTCATAGGCCACCGAGGTAGAACAGGCATGTGCTTGTTCAAATCCAACCAGCAAGACGCACCGGTCTCACCACACAGCTTTCTCTTTAGCAGCTTAACAGATGCCAAGCAGAAGGGCAGCGGGGGGCGGGAGAGAAAGGGAGAGAGTAAGAGAGACAAGGAAAGAGAGAAACACAGAGACACAGAGAGAGAGAGGGAGACAAGGTTTTTTTGGGGGGGGGGCACAGCCATCAAGTGCAAGCCCTTGACTCACACACACACAACACATACACACGAGGCAGGCCCAAACTGGGAGAAATGAGCTTCCCTCGGCCGTGCGCTCTAACAACCATGACTGAGAGGAGATTTTTTTTTTTATTTATCATTCCAAAGCTCGTGCTTCTAAATGATAGCGCAGTTTTTTTTTTCAGCCTGCGCCAAGCGGCGCACTGCCGCTCTCCAAATATAGAGATCATGTTTGTATTGTTTGACACCGAGGTCTGATGGAGTGGTTATTTTGCTCCTGTCGACACAGCTACCCTCCAACCGCCACGCACTCCCCCTGCCCGGCTCAGGCTAGAAAAACGCACACACACACATGCAGCAGCTTCAGGGCTGCAGACCAGGCAGGGCAGGCTATTAGGGAGAGTAGGGAACCACATGAAAAACATCTGCTGCAGCACAGGGGAGAGCCGTGGCACTCTCCAAGAGGTGTGTGGGGAGGCAAGTGTGTGTGTGTGTGCCGGCGCATGTGTGTGCACATGTAACGGTGTTGATGTTTATGTGCGCCAGACTGCTAAAAACAGCAATTTTTCAGGGACATGGAGCTGCAGAGAGATTTAATTGCGCCCTCTTTTTAAACGTTGCCGGCTCACAGATGTAATAGTTTACTTGTGGTGTGGTTGAGGAGGTACAGTTTAACAATAGTGGCTTGTTAGGAGCCAACAAGTCCTGAGCAAAGCAGCTATAGTACACAGTGGGAGCACACCACGGAATAATGATGAGCAAGAGACGTCTAAGCCTTTGCTGAGTCTTTTGCAGTGGACAACTCAGGACAAGCCCAGATGCAAATGTCCATTCACAACACTAGCTTCATGCCTAAAAGACTTCACAAACACTTATAATGCTTATAAAGGTACAGATAAGCTGCTCACACACAGGCTTTTTTTATTTTTATGACTTTATTACTTTTCGTACACCGCCCTTCAAAGGTTTTGGCACACACTGCATTTCTATATTTGCACGTTACTCACTTGATATTGTAAAATAAAAATACACTCAGTATTCTTCGCTAACAAATAAATTTCAATATTTTCAATGTTTTTATTCAACACTACTGACTTATGAAAAGCCACCTACTATAGTTTAAAATATAATTATAATGTGGATCACCAGACAACTGTTAAAGTTAAAAGACAGCCTAGAATAGGATGTCAGACATGTGCTGTTACTTTTTTTTTTCATGTTGTATTTTTACTTGACAAATTTTATTTATAGTGGTTCACTCAACAACTATCCAGTGCTTAACAGGAATAAAAATCTGCAGTTTGTGAAATAAATTGATAAGTGTTTTGTGATACGCAAAACCTGTGATGTGCAAAAACTTTTGACTTGTATTGTATATTTGGGTGAACAGATGTCCTCTTTTCCCCGGACATGTCCTCTTTTTGAGACCTGGAAATTGCGTCCTGCCGGGATTTTAGAATGGTCCGGGATTTTGAGCTGCCTCAACATTCGTCACGTCATGAGCATCTCTCATATACTAAAAGTCCAGAACAGCTATGGTGCACGATCGTCAACCCGAGATGTGCATAAAACATATCAACCCCCCCCACTCCAACCCCCCCTCCTGGGACCATTACTGTCGACCTGAGATGCGCACACACCCCCGGAAAACCACGGTACTTCTCGGCAGAAATGGAAACCCCTTCAAAATAAGTATATATAGTATAAGAACTTGGAATTATTCATCTGTTTGGAATACTTTACTGACTGCTTAACTGGGGAACCTCAAGTAAAGGAGTAACTAAAAGGATTCATATGGACACTTCTACCTTGTAGTAGTAAGAATAGGGAAAGGGCACAATAGAGTAGATAGAATTCAACAGTAATCATAAAATACTGTTATATTTGAGAACTCTTGCCACATCAGAAACTCCTGTGCAGACAAATGTAGATGTGTCCTCTGAGCCCACACTTCAGGCGCTGGAAATGGGGTGATACACTCACAAACACATACAAACCACATTTTGAGCAGTATGTACTGCAAAAGTCTGAGACACTGACAAGTACTGGTAAGCAGGCCTGAGGAAAAGTCTATGCCTCTTTTTCTCGCAACCTTGGTGGTTTGCAGTAAAAAGCAAGCAAGGGAATAGTTTCCTTTGATGGGGCGCCAGATGGAGTAGCTGTGGATAAACAGAAAGGAGCCAGGAAAATATACAGGGCCTGGGGCAAGGCCTGGGTCTCGCCTGAGGAGTCGGGCCTTAGGAAGAGCACTCGGTTAGGCATGAGTTCACCTGCCCCCGGCTCTGCAGTGCCACCCGGAGCCCTGGAGGCATGGGCCTTGCTTGCACTGTTATTCTAACATGGTGAACACATGGGAGAGCGCTGTGGCCATTTATTTAACTCCAGCCCTCCGACAGAGTCTTACATGCCACCAAGACACAGAAATAACTAAGATGGCGCCACTCTAGCGCACAAACAAGCTGTTCTTTGTTTTTATCTCCACTTCTTCTTCCACGAAGGCTAATTTTAGGCCAAAGTCATGAAATATGTTACCACGCAGCACGAGAGCTGTATGTAGCATGTCAGAATGTTTTATGAAAGCTAAGGAAAGCTCTATACATGCAGTCTTCAAGCTTTTTCTGACCTGCCCTCTTGATCTCTTTCATTGCCCACACCAGCAGGGAGACAAAGCTCTGTGAATGCAACAGACTGGTCAAATCCACTGGACGCTGTCTGTTCCTGTGTCACTGTTGTAATGGCTGTTTGCACTGCAACAGACGGCCGCGCTTAGGGCGCCTGGCACCTCGGCTCCTGCCCGCACCACACATGCCGGCCTATTGTACTTGGCAACCTTGTTCCCACAAGAACAGATCACAATGCACTGGCTCCCTCTGGTCGGCGCCATGTTTGCACTGGGAGCAGCTGTCATGGAAATGGCCCCGTAAGCTCTTCCTAATTACCTAACATGCTCCGGGTCTGAACGGAGGCCCACTTAGCACCTCCCCCGAACCCACTGCTCCAAACACTGCCAGGCCTCCACTGGGCAAACAAGTTGCAAGGGTGGAGGGTCATTCACAAGGGGAGCTAGAGAATGCAGAAGACGGCTGAGTAGGAGTGCTAGTTGGGTTTTGCTCAGCCTAGTCATACCCCCATCTGCCCCCTCCCAGTTCTTTAGGTCAGCCCAATACTCCTCCGGATAATATATCAGGGCGCCCGTCCCCTTGGCAACTGAGCCAGACCTCACACACAACACTCCAGGGGTAGCCAGCCCCTTTCTGCTCCCCCCAGTACCACCACCTGGCCCCCTCGGCTGGCCTCTGAAAAAGAGAGTCTCATCGCTCAGCTAGCAGTCCATTGTTCAGCTCATGAAGTGACTGCCGGCCAATTAGCAAGTTAACAAGTTAAGAGGCGGACTCTGTCAAATGCAGAGCTTTTTCACCTCAGGGTCGTTCGTGAGGAATCTCTTTTCCTTTCCTGAGAGGGGGCAGCTTCATAAAATTACTGCTGAAAGACTTCGGAGCCTACCATGTCTTTGCACAAGCCTTTTTGTTTCGCTTTTTTTTTCCAAATGATTTTGAAGCCCATTTTGTTCATGTTCCACTCTTTCACTCAGCTTATAAAAACTGAATTCAAACACTCTTTTACAGGCTTTCAGAATCCAGAAAATAATTACAACGGCGAGATGCCTTGCCATTTCGGGTTAGTTTACAAGGTTTGCTGAGACTTATTTGTAACCAAATCGGCTTCTATAAAACAAACCAAGTAGAAGTGCACTTCCTGTGTATTAGCACTCCTGGTTTCCTTCAGTCTCTGGCACTAAGCTACTGTGCCTGCCTGACCTGCGTAAAATCGCTACTTCACTTTTCCTCTCGATAAGCTGTACCGTTTCAATCTGAGACAAAGCCCCAACATATTTCCCCTTTAAACTGTGCAATCTGCATTGTGCTGTGGTGATTCACAATGTATTCTATGGTTCCCCCACATCCTTTCAAAGTCAGTAGCCCCCAGACCCTCTCACGACACTTTCTCCTCCACTCCCTCCCCCGCCTCTATGAAAAGACAAAGCCTCCAATTTGTCACGTCATGTCCAGCTGTTGACTGGGGAAGACCTCCTTGGCCAGTGAAAGGAGCACAAGCTGGGGGAGCCAAATGGCTTTTTCCCCTTTTCTGTGGGAATGTTTGCCCAAGGAGACAAAGCCTCCTCCCTGGGGGGGGAGGGTTGGGGACTCCCAGGGGGGTATGCACCCTGCTCCATAGGCTTTAACCCTTTTAGGGTAGCCGTCCACCTTGAAAAGGAAGACCATTGACTTGCATGCTGGCTGGCAGAATAGCATCATTAAGCTTCACTAACCTCACTGTGTGTGCCAGAGTGCTGATAGCACACTGCAGCTCACGCACACAGATTTACTGCCGAGTCACTTTTTGGTGCCCTCACGCAGTAGGGATTGGTTGTGGACAGAGTTCCAAATGGGACAGAGACAATGCCAGAAGGGGCAGGCGAACCAGGAAGAGAGTGGGAGAGCTAGAAAGCACCTAATGAAGAAGTTATAATAAACTCTGACCTCCCTCAAGGCTATCTCCAAGGGCTACGCTGGAGTATGCTGATGGAAGTTAATTAAGTAAAAAAATTGTGGTTGCTTGACCCTTTTTGACCAAAATGCACCTGCAACCTATTTGGGAGATGATTAATTGATATTCACCAGACATTAGTGTTGACCCCTTAGCCCCAATGTGTGGAAACCAAATTTGGGGCATCCACACATATTCAGTATCCCTACATGGATATGCTGAGGAACATTTCAGGGTGTTAAAGCCAAACTGTTGTCTTCTGCAGAGGTTTAGCCAACACCTATAATCACACCATCAAAGACATGCTCATCCTGAACATGACAGCACTAAGCAAACCACTCACTCTGCTCCAAGTCAGTGGCATGTGTGTCTCCCCTCCCGTTCCTTGTGTCACATCGTGCTTTCAGAAGAAATAAGGTGGAGCGTTCCTCCACTGACTTTTAATGTGCTCCACAATTACAGCTGTCACAACACAAACCTCTGTGCACAGTGTGTTTCATTACACCCCCCCTTCCCTTTTCAGGGGTGAAATATGGAAGCAGAGAACAAGCCCTCCCTCATAAATACCACCTCTACCAGAAAAAGACTTCATTGCGGGAGAGGTAGAACGGGTGCATGGGGGTGGAGGCTTGGGATGTGTGTGTGTGTGCGTGTGTGTGTGGGGGGGGGGTGTTGGGTCGTAAATTATTTGGGTGCACAATAATATTTGCTTTATGGAACAAGCCCCCTGTGGTGCGTTTGGCCTGCTGGAGCATCCATGCTGTCATATTCAAGCTGCTGAAAGACATTACATTACTGCACTGAAGAACCATACTACAGATCTACAAACCAGGTTTGATAAATAGATACTGAAGATACAAACTACAGGACTGTGCTACCCTACAGATATACAGTGTACATATTTTGCATAAATGCAGCCACACAATACAAAACATATGCAAAGTAGAGAAAGAGGTATGAGGTATATATAAAGATGATGGGGAGTTGATGGATGATCAACAATTCTTTGCCTGTGCTTTCAGTTTGTCAGCACTTCACAACTTAAATGTGTGAAATATCTTCTCAGTCTTTTTGAGCTCTTGGGGTGCTGGGATTATTAAGAGTGGACAACGGTCCGCTAGAACTCAGGTAATTCTACCAAGAGTGGCCTTGTTTGAGGGACCAGTCAAGGACGAACAGAGCACAGCTCTGTCCAGCGTTCAGCTGTAGAGCACACAGCCAGGGTCTGACCCTTCTCTAATGACAGGGTCTGATTGCCCTATGGCACGCTACCCATACACAGGATCTGATTTCCCAATTTCAAACTTAGTAACCAGGATGTGATTTCCCTATGCTACAGCATATAGCCAGGATCTCCCAATGTCATGGTTTGATCCCCTTAAAGTCTGAGCTCTCTTTTCCATTTGTCGAAGGCTTAGAGCCAGGGCCTGATCACCCATTGCAGACAAGACTTCCAAGAACACCCAATGTTCTCACTGAAAGGCTGTTTATTGTTGCACTTATCTTTTTGATTGATACCCTTGATCGGAAGGATGGTGAGCCAGGGCGTGAGCTCCCTACTCCATACTCCACAGTCTTGGTCCAATCTTCCTATGCCATAGCATATAGCCAGGATCTGATCTCCCCATAGAGCCTGAGCAGAAGCCCCAGGCTCCTCTCCTGAGTTTCATCTTAAGCCATCAATATGCCAGTAATCTCTCCCGCCAATACCCCAGCCTGCCTGGCTGCAAGAACAAAGAGAGGGGGCAGCCAAGGTGATATAGATCCTGCAACTCTCTGTTCTCCTTAAGACAGGTCATGGGGAAAATAAGGCACCCGGGCCACACTCTGAAAAGGAACCTGATTCACTTTGACAGTCTGCAAGTTCAGGGGTCATCCTCTCCATTATGGAAGTCCAACTGTCTGCTTTCATCTAGGTGTATTACCAGGCTACAATGCACTCAGGTGTAGTCAACGGTGGCATCAAATACTCTTTCTAAATGAGGAATTACAAATTCTTGAAGATATCCAGTTAAATTGTGAGAGAAATCATTTTGAACAAGTGCAACATCTTGACTATGCTGTACATGTTCAGAAGACAACAGATCTTTTTCTTCCAAAGGAGAGGCGGTCAAGAGTTAACCAATAATAACTCATAAAGAGGAGACCATAATCCCATATGCAAATGCAAAACAATGAACCCTGTGCCACACTAATCCACAGGAAACAGCGGTGGATAGAGCACGAGCTTTGACTGACAGGTCCGGGCACCACCATGGGCAGGAGGCACTCGGAGTCCCACTGGAGCGTGGGGAGGTGAGCATCTCCTCAGCACTCCACACTCTTCCCTCTGGAGCCCAAGGAGTCATAATCAGACTCTTGTAATACACTAGTACTTGTGTGGTCCCCTGGGCTCATTTGCATACTAATTACAGATTGCAAATGAGGGTGGGGGCAATTGTGTTCCGCCTGTGTCGCCTTGGTGGCAGAATATTCCGGTGATCCCACTAAGGAGCTTATCAAGTACCGCAAGAAGAGCAGAGAGAAGGAGAGTCCCCAGATATACAGCCGCTCATTAGTATTACAATAAAGGACATGAAAGACACATAAAACATTATATACTGCCAAAGTGTTGTTTCCATACCAGTTAACACAGTGCCTGATTTAGTGTGCTGGGCATCTCGTTATCACCCAGCTTTTATACATACATACAAGATGCAAGGGGGGGCCTTACTCTTAGGTAGCCACAGACAACCTCACACACATACGCCCACACACACAAGTTCTGATGGGGTACCTAAATAACAGCCAGCCCCGGACAGCAAATCATCACATTATTCTGCACAGTTAGCTTGTCTGACAGTCTCAGTCTCCCTGCCTTAACCTAACACTCTCTTATACTCACTCATTTTCTCTCTCTCTCTATCCACCCCCCACTAGCTCTTTTGTTTCCAGATCTTTTGTCCAGCCAACACCTCTCTGAGTGCAAAAGGGTGGTAAGCTGCATATGGGTGTCATATCTGAGTCAAATGAAAAGAAAAAGGAGAGGCCACACTGTGCTACCTATGCTCTTTCCCTGCCATGGAGGCCCACTTCTGTGGATTTTTGCCTATTCCCCCCACTAGAACAGTAGGGGGGCTTTGTGCCTAAATCTATAATGAGAGGTGATATTGCTGCAGTTTATTCAAACACTGCACTGTGGTGCATTAATATGCATCCTTTTGGTATTTTTTTTTATTTTTATCCTGAATACATAAAATAGTTTTAAAAAGCTTAGGTTATTTTTGTTATTGTCTCAATTCCACAACTGTGCAAATACATTTTTTCTTATACATTGTAGCTTTTATTCCAACCTATAAATAGAATACACTGTAATATATTTTCAGTTTCAGCCCTCATTTACAATATGTCAACATGGTTATGCACAGAATCAATGTTATCAATCTTTTGCATGGCTAAATGAGTTCATAGAGGCTCAAGCAGTACAATTTTATCACTTCTGCCCTGCTTTGTAGCGAAAGGTCCTCTCCCGCTCCACACAGAAGGCTAATGGTCCCTGTAGCTGGGCTTTCTTTAACCAAAGAATCAATCTTCCCCACCACAGCCATTTGCAGCACGCTGTCTCCTCTATTCTTGCTCTCATACAGGCTAAGCCGTTCCAAAAGGCCCATTAACCTGAGTTAAATCCCTTAACCACTGTCTACTACGGCCAAACACACACCCACACACACACACACACAGATGCGGGCGCACACACACACACACACACACACACACACACACAGGGAAGAGAGGATAGCTTAAGCTCAGAAGTGTAATAATTCCACTGTGATGATTTTGCTATGCGATAGTGATGGCGACAGCCTTTCTTCGTGCTCTAGTTTGCTAATAAGGCGGCAGATGCCACGGAAGTGAAAATTAGATTATTTTCATCTTGGATGATTTCTGGAAATAAGTAATGCCACGGAGCATGATTTGGCTGCCTTTCTCCTGCTCTTCCCTCAACCACAAGCGGAGGATTTAACACCGCTGCAAAAGGAACATGACTTTTAATAATGTTGTGCGGCACGCCTGTGTCGCTATGAAATATATATCACAGCAAAGGGCGGAGGAGTACACAGAATGTCGGGTTTTTTTATTTTTTATTTTTTTTTTTAGTTTTGTTTCAAGCTCCTAAATGTTCTCTGCGTGTGGCTGGTGACACATACCTCCCGCTCTGTCTGAGAGCCTCATGCATGAGTATTATATCAGGCCTAATTTTCCCCTCCGTTCAGCCTGCCGCCACGCAAGGTTAACACGGATCTTTATCAGCAATCTCCTACTCTTTCTCCCTCGTTGACACACTCACATACACAGACACCCACACACACACACTCACACACACACATAGCCTAAGCCCTCCCCTGTCTCTTTCTCTCTGACATTTATGACATTTGGCTTTGTAAAAGGCAATGCAGAAAGCAATGCTGCTGCGATTTCATGTTCAGTCTGCTTGACTTAGTCAAAGCATTGAACAATTCCTGACCTCGCTATATATATTACCACCCGGCAATCATTTGGCATATTTGCACCCATAATTCCGCTATCTGCAACACGTCAAGACTGGTAATGCGATTACTGTGCTCAAATGAAATATCGAAGGCTTCCTGACGCGAGTAATGACTACAGGGGCAGATCACTGTGAGAGAGAGATGAGGAAGTGAGAGCGAACAGACAGGGGAGATGGCGAGAAGGCAAATCAATTCTTGCGGGGCTAAAGGAGAAACTAGGAAGAGGCTTGCAAGTCCACCGCTGTCGTCTGGTTTTATTTGAGAAGGTGCAGAGAACTGCGCTTCCAATGCATCAAGCACATCTGGGACATGGCTGCAGGGTAGTCGTAGTGATGCCTCTGGAATGAGGATGTGCGAGTTAGTGAGAGTAGGTGGGAAGAAACAGGGCGTATGAATGTGAATGGTGGTCTTTTAAAGGCAGCAATGCTTTGCAAAGGGATGTTTTATTAATGATGACAATCTATGCAATAATCAAACACTTATCTGATCATTCAGTTAATTAATTAGGCTCGTAACGTTCACCTATTTTTGAACTTCACTTCCGTGCTCTCTCACTCTTTCTCTCTCTCTCCCTGCAGTGGTGTGGATTTCCAGACATGCTCCAGGGATGGGAGGATCCGCCCCAGCCCACCCACTTCCCCTGTCCTCTCCTGTGTCCTTCGTAAAAGCTCCTGCTCTTCCGGACTGTAATGAGGGTTTACTACTCTGCTAATTACTACGACCAAGCCAGCAGCTAAACGCACCTGGCAGACCAAGCCTGTCTGCTCACTTAAAGGAATAGTTTTGCTAAAAAAAAATGGCAAACAAATAACTTCACACCCTACCAAGTCATCACACATATGGTTCAACTAAATCAAAATATAAAGATAAATAAAAAAGACAGCAATTGCAGCCATCTCGAACCCTAATATTTTGTCTGAGTTTTTACTGATAATGGGAAAATTCTTCACCAAACAATTAAGCAGTTACTGCAGGTTCACACAGCCCTAGTACTCCTATAGCAGGAGTCAGTAGGAGCAAGCAGTCCTTCCCCCGTAACCCCACTTTATTTGAGGGCGAAAAGATAGATTACATTCCCATTGAACTGGCCCTAATCCTAAACATTACATTTGCAGCGAGGTCACGCCATCTTAGTGAGAGGAACTCCCTTTGTTCAGTTTTCAAGACCGGCAAGGAAGGGATTTGGTGATGCTGGAGGCAGAGAGAACCCTCTCCTCAGCTCAGTGAGGTCCACTCCATGACAAGTCCCCCCCCATGTCCTGCCTTCAGAGCTTCAGAACACTTGAGCAGTGAAGCCCACCATCACCTAACTGCCCCACTCAGACCAATAAATCCCTCTTCATAAACACAGCCTTCCTTGCAGTGAGTGAGAGAAAGGCAGAGAGAATGAGAGAGAGAGGCCAGGGTGAAAGAGGGAGGTACAGGGGCAAAAGGGAAAGTGTTGCTGAAATAGAAGAAGCAGAATGAAGTCCTATAGTATGTGCTTAACTCTCAGGTTCAGTGCTGTACAGCACAGTTGGCACAGACTGGAAGGGTCACTAGGATCTGACCCTTCACTGCGGCATCACGACTCATTAGACCAGCCGGAACAGAGCGCCACAGAGGAAGAAAGAAAGCCAAAACTGCTTTCCCATATGGGACAGGTCAAACAGAAAGGTACTTCTGGGATCAAGCAGAGTAACCCAAACACACTACAACAGTGTTGCTAAGTCCAGTACTTGAGAATCCCCAAAAAGTCATCTATTTGCAAAATTTTGATTGCTCTGTTGAGGTATGTTGGGAACTGGGATAGGTCTAGGATTGGTTTTGGACTTGTTTTGGAGCTGCACTACAAGAACCAAATACAGCATAGTGCTGAAGACACCTTGAAGTGTGGCTCAGAAGCCTGAAGAGTAGTAGGGCAGATGCTATGACACAGTGGGTCTGCAAATGAAAGCTTTGTCATTGCCCTCACCTTTACTTGACTCCTTGAGAACCTTATAAACCATGCTCAAAAATGTGGCTTGGTTAAGTGGAAATGTATCACAGCAAAATGTGACTCTCATAAATGTTCTGGGCTGGACTGTTGGGGATGACCTCAGCCTTTTGTCTCAGCCAGCAGCAGCGTCCGATGGAAAGTATCGTTCCTCCCAAAACAGAAGGGGAAAAAAATGAATGTTTGGAGAGGGTCGGCAATGTTGTGGCGACAGCGTCACGGTGAGACTACAATTACACTGCGGCCACATCATAGGAGCATAATGGAAACAGTGCAAAAGCGCATCCCCCCCCCCTCCCAGTCCCTCTCCTCAGCAAGCCCACTTTTCAATGAGAGGAAATTGAGTCTGAGACACTGCCATAAAACATTCTTTTACTCTCGTCTCCAGCCAAACCAGGACAGAGAACAGTAATGTTCATTTATATAAAAGCTTCTATTTTCCCTCTAAACAAGACCCAAAGTGTCCAGAGCTAAATTGCTGAGAGGGATGGGGCAAAAAATAACACATATTTATGAAATCTTGTGGCCGTTGCTCCTATATCTATATAAGGACGGTATTTTAAGCTTTTTTAACTTTTCAGCGCCAAGCCATGAGTTCCCTTTGCCTAATGACACTCTGTGACCTGTGGGAACTTAAGTTTGCAACAAAAGATGGAATCTGAGCCTTCTGAACGCAGCTGGCTTCCTAACAGAGCGCAAGGGCTGCCTAAGTGCAGCTTCGCTATTAGTTTTACTGGTAAGAAAATCAGCCTTGGGAGCTGTTTCGCCAGCCTTAGAGAATGTTTCCAATGCTGAAAAGCATGCAGCCCAAGGACAGGCCACCAGCACTTTGGCTTGCACGAGCATATGGACATTTGCATTCCTGGACACACACATACATACACCAATACACATACACAAGCACGCACTTCCCATACTGGAACTTCAATCGAGATCAGCGGTCTTCTGACATCAGTGCATGCAAGATCACGCTGACAGATGTGCACACGTAGGCAACTGAGAAAGATACGTACACACACATACACACACACACACACATACACACACACACACACACACACACACACAGGAGGGAGGGACACTGGCTCTGGCATCATAGGGTCACTGGCCATTGGTCACAGATGAGCAACATTAGCAGCGGGCAAAAGGCCTGCGCTGTGTCCAGAGCTCAATAGCAGGGTATCTACTGCCTTTGAGAGCGGCTTTGGCCCTGCAAGTCCCCCCAGCTCGGTATTTGCTCGAATGATTTGTGGACTCCGGGGAGCAGGGATGTGCCTTTTTGCAGTAAGCCGGCGAGCCCTCCCCTCCCCCGGCCCAACCGCTTTGAGTCTCTTCCCTGCCGTCTTTGAACTGAGATCAGAGGGAAGCGTTTTGGCACACAGCACGCCGGTCGATCAGAGGTGCAGGGGCAAGGCTCCTTTCGAGTGGTCTGTTGTTTTAATAATGCGACCCCCCCTCTTCCTTTGACTTCTTCTCCCCCCCTTACCCTCCCCTGCACTTTCTCCAGCCTCCTGTGCCCCCCATCCCATCAACCCCCTCCAAATCATTATGCTATGGTTGGATTTCTGTCACTTCATGCCATGCAATTACTTGTCAGACAAAGGGACCAAAAAGAGGACAGTTTGGGAACATAGGTCTAGAGGGTCTGGATTTCATTGGGGGGGTTCCCTTAGGATGCCGGGGTTGGGGGTAGCAGTGGTCTGCCTCTGAGCTGACCACATCCAGTGCATGGGAAAGCATAAGAGAGCCCACTTTCAGGGGATTTAACCCAGATCGGATCAGGAGAGTGTCAGCAGGGGGGCTCTCTACTTATCAGACAGCCACAAAATAAAAGTCGATGGTTTGAGAAGTGACCTCGTAAAAAAGCACTGGCAAGAATTACAGTGCAGGAAGATTCCACAGTTACTCCTCAGGCTGAAATAACATCAGAATCAAGCCAACTGGGTTCCTTCTGCCTCAGACTTGCAGCTGGAATGAACAGAGGTGTTTTTTCATTTTCACATGAAGAAAGTCAAACAGCACAACTTACTTTAGCAGTATATGGGTTTTCATTCGTCCCCCAATTTAGGTAACAATACTGCATTTGTCAACAAACAAAACTTTTAAAAATATGTCTAACAAAACTGAAGCAATGGGGAAAAACGAGAAGAGAAAAGAAAAAAGGACCGCAGTGGAGGATATCCTATTTAACCAGCCATGTTTTTCTTTACACCTGTCAAGCCCTGCAAAAGCCTTGGCCCTTCTCTGGTTATCATGGATAAAAAAGCTGGCTTTTTGACTGAGTAAATCAGAGAGCACGGCGCTCGGCGGGCGAGAAGGGGCAGAGGGAAACAGCCGGTTTCAGCCGCCAACGACGCAATTTGGTGCAAATTTGGCTGGGAAAAACACAGGGTGTTTATTGTGCGCTATCATATAGGCCCTGTCAAAGCCACCGCCAATTATTGCCATTAGGCTTCCATCATGTCAGTGGCTGTCGCTCTCTCACAGCACGCCCCCTTCTCCCAGCCCTATAATCTACGCCCACTTTTGCTCCATCAGGGCCAAGGCTGAAGCAGAAGGATTGTTAAAGCTCACCGCCCCTCTCCCTCTCTCATCCCATCTCTCTTTTCCAGACATCAGGCATGAGGATAGAAGAGAGCCAGGCCAGGCGCTAAGTCACCATCGACTGCTTTATTCCATTTTTTTCTCTCCAAAACCTGTCCGCTCCTCGTCCCCTTTCAGCATCGTCCACGGACCTGACTGATGTTTGTATTGTGTGTGCAGAATTGGGACGGAAATGGCCATTAAAGGATGGGAGATGGCTGTGTGTGTGTGTGTGTGTGTGTGTGTGTGTGTGTGTGTCTGTCTGTCTGTCTGTGTGCGTGCGCCACAGGGGTTAAGTGTTACAGCCTCCTAAGACTGCAGACCGCCTGCAACTGGGATACTTTTTAACCTCACAGTACTCAATACCTGCATCACAAGATGTATATTTATTCGATATAGAATAGAGTATAGATCAGTTTAGTAGTCATCCAAGCCAGTGCTACAATTGTGTTTGCCAACAAAGTCCCCCTGCAACTTCAGTTCACAGTTACTGCCCGCTATGCTGAGTGCCCGAACACTCCACTCGCCCAGGGAGATGAAAGGGCGTAAGACCTCTGCTTCCGGATGATGTCATTGGCTCCTATCTCCTCCACTGCACAAGCGGCTTTTTACCCCTCCCAGCACTGCCGCTTCCACACTGGGGCTACGTACTCGCATCAGTAGCCCCAAAATGCACACCAGGCCCACACACCCCTCTCACACACACACACATACTCACTACAGGGAGGCCTGCCACAGGGAATGTAGACCACCTGTTACAAATCTGTGTAAAACTGATAAGTCACAAATTTCAGAAGGTAAAATTGTTCCAAGTTGTTATATGCTTATGATGTATTGTTATCTATAAAAATGGATATAGTGGCCAATCTTGCTCATCACTTTTTAACCAGTATCCAGAATATGTGTCTAGACGATGCTTAAAGAGGTTCAGAGAAGATGCTTTACCTCACTCTTGCTAGTCGTTGAATGTTTGACCACTGATCTAACATAAACACATACAAGCGGGGTGAGAACAGTGCTGCTGTGTGCTTTGGAGCAGTGAACCTTCAGGTTTCCTCACACATACACGTACACACAGTGCAGTGAGCACTGGGGAGCTCAGCATGGTGAGCCACCTGCGTGAATCATTAGACCTATCAGAGGCACTGGAGGGGAATTAAGAGGCTTTGTAAAGGTAGCAGTGCCGGACTGCAGGCTCTACCTGGTGACCACTTAAGAGCAATCAGGTCTTCAGTCCACCACTGAGAGATCCGTTCAGCCGAGAAGCCTGCTGTTCTCTCTCTTTCTCTCTATCTCTCTCTCTCTCTCCCTCTATCTATATGTACACTGTTCAGCCACAACATTAGAACCACTAACAGGTGACATGAATAACATTGATAATCTAGTGACAGTGGCCACTTTCCATTGGGACCTGATAGGCTGCAGCTGAAGTTACCAGATTGGATGCAAACAAACAAGAAAGCAGTAAAAGTTTTTTTTTCTAAGAAATGGTTGATATTATGTGAGCTGGTTAGAAGGAGAAGTGTGGTTCAAGATTTCTCTTCTATTCCTCTAGCCATTGCTTGAATTTGTGATATTCCATGAGCACCACACCTGATTCAATCTGATGAAGTACTCATTGAGCCAAACCAAGTATTTGATGGTAATTATAAGTAATACTAGGCTTCATCGAGAAATGGTTAAACCAAGAAGTTGTTTTTAATAAGATGAAAAAACTAACATACTACACAACTAAATCATTTTTTATAATACTTTTGTATGGTAATGTATACGTTTATTTTGTTGGACAGTAGAGATCTGTCTGGCTCCCTTCTTTATATACACGTGGTCTATAGTTTTCTACCTTTCTTTCCTTCTTTCTTTCTTTGTGTGTGTGTGTATAGTAGTGTAGGTGCAGCAGAGTAGTAATACATCCTGGTTTCTGGCAACAGTCTCCCTCTGAGCTCTGAGCAAAGTTATCAGTGCACCGCTGAGCTTAATCTGTCACACACACATACACACACACACACACCACAGACACATTTGTGAGAAGTAAGTGAGAGAGAAGACAGAGAGTAAGTAGGAAAGTGAGAGACACTAACTTATTTGGCCTCTCCCTTTCTTTCTCTCTCTCTCTACTGACACACACACACACACACGATTTATTTAAGACAGCCTTTGAATTCAGAAACAGTTTTAAACTGTTTTGTTGTTGCTTTAAAATATATATTTTGCCCTTTCTCTGAATTCACTCTTCAATTCACTGAAATAAAAACATCAGAATAGACTGTCTGTCCAATTAAACCAACAAAAGTCTATTTATATAATTTGATCTACAGCTGTCTGATGTTAGTCTGGTCATGGGAACATAAAAAAGGTTATAAAAACAATTATTGATATACATGTATTGCAATAAATCATAGTAATTCTCTTTGCAGAGATTCGTTTTGTGTGGCGAGTCAGAACACTGCCAGTCCTACATGGAGCTGAATATCGTCTCAATACGTCTTTTTTCCAGCAGCAGATTTCCTTCCAGCAAATACCACCTAAGCTATTTTTGCTGCTCCAATGAATGCAAACTTAGTCACAGATGGCTTACAAAAATGGGACACAAAAATCTCTCTTTTGCCCTCACACCCACCCATCACAATACCCCTCTCTTTCTCTGTCTCTCTCTCTCCCTCCTCTCTTTCTCTCTCTCTCTTTCTCCTCTCTCTGGCTCTCTCTCTCTCTCTTTCTCTCTCCCACTCTCTCTCCAAACAGATTGAAGTGAAACGCAGGGCATGGCGGTTTGGACGGGGGCACAAAAGGCCGGCTGGAGTGCGGCTCTTTTCAGGGCAGCCGGGGGGGTGACGTTGGTCCTGTGTATGTGTGTGTGTGTGTGTGCATGTGTGTGTGTGTCCTGTGTTTTGTATGTGTGCATTTTCAGGGTCACCGAGGAGGGCGTGCTAAAGCTGGCCAAGCTGGTCATTTCGCTGCTGCTTCGGTCTGTGATTTCCACCTCTTTCTCTGCCTTTCCTCTGTACCTCGGCTTTTCTTTCCCTATTGGTCCGACTACCAAAGCAGACCAAACACTTCTAAATAAACTGAGGAGATGGAAGGCAGACATTTGCCTAACAATTTCTCTCTATATATATTTTTTTCTGTCTCTCTCTCTCTCTCTCTCTCTCTCTCTCTCTCTCTCATTCTCTCTGGCATGAACAGGGATTAATAACTGTTGCCAAAGCAATGGCAGGAATACTTAACCCTTTAAACTGCTAGCATATTATTTAATTAGTAATGTAATCATCCAATAACTGCTATGAAACTAACCTGTTCCGTAGCTATGAAACGTAGCTATAAAGTGAGGAACTGAAGAGACCCACATACAGACTCCACAAGTTTAGGGGATTAATTATAATAGTAACAGTAACACTTGAAGATTTGAGGGTACTAACTGTATAAAATGGTACAACGCGCCCTCGTCCTCCTAGTGTAAGATGGAACAAGAGGAGAAGGGAAACGGTAGCTTCTGTTCCCCCTCTGCCCCCTCCCCTCTCCTCCACCCCCCTGCCAGGATGAAAGCTGCTTCAACTTTAAAGTGGATTAGAGGAGCAAAACATTGAAACAATGGGAGGTGAAAAATCAAATTAGACTCTTCAACATCAAAAAGAGGCCCCAAATAGCTAAGCTTCCTCTCGCCTAATCTGTTTACTTTCAGTCAACGATATATTCACAATCACAGCCTGTTTCTGTGCGACGCTGCAACAGCACCACTTTGATTCCTCGCAAGAGAATAAACTCTGAAAACTGCACCGACAAAGACACAAGTGCAGCACAGGAAGAAAAGGCCAGTCGAGCTGAAGTGGCTCACAGCCAGGAGACTAAATATCACTGCTATCATTCTGTCCTTCTTTCATTCTCCCTCTCCTCCTTTATCTGTTTTTCTTTTGTTACTTTTCTTTCTGTTTGTATCATTCTTTCCGATTTCAACCTTCACTGTTTTCTTTTTCTCTTTCCGTTGTTGCTGTTTCTTTCCAAGTGCCATTAATTTTACTTTCTTTTGCTGTTTATATATATTTCTCCTATTTCTACCCCCCATTCTTTCTTGTTTCCTTTATTTCCCTTTGTCAGTATTCATTTCTTTGCTGCATTTTTTCTCTTGTAGAGCTATTAATTTTTCTCCTCTTTTCTGTTTATTTGTTTCTTCTCTTGTTTACTTCTTTCCTTAATTGTATTGTTTATTTCCTTCCCAGTTCCCTTCCTTCTTTCTATCCTTTTTAATTTCTTCGTTCCTCTCACTCTCTCCTCCTCTTCATCCAGTGGGGGTGTTTCTGTCTCTCCCTCTCTCTCTCTCTCTCTCTCTCTCTCTCTCTCCCCAAAGAATGCCACAGCAGTGTTCCATGTTGCATTGTTCACGCTCAACCTCCAATTTGCTCTGTGCATTCTGCAGCCGCGTCCGAGACGTCACGCCGGCTTAAGAGACAAATCGCACTCACAAAAAGAGAGGGAGAGTGAGAGGGAGAGAAAAAAATGGTGAGAGGGGAGAAAAGCCTAACCCTTCACAGCAATGCAATTATCGCTGCATTTGATGCTGGCGGCCGCCTCTGCGGCCCTTTGTAGTGGGGCTTCTCTCCTCCACCGCCCTGTACTCCTGCTCCACACCTAATAAGCATGGCAGCACCGATTTTTACGGTACAAGACATTAACATGGCTCTACTAACCAACAATACCCACCCTGAAAGGGGCCACGCAAAAAAAAGGAGCGGCTCCTACTAAGTAAGTAAGCCAGAACCTGCCACTGCCAGAGACAGGCGGGAAGTTTATTACACCTACTGCCCTGCATGAGCAAGAGAGAGGGAGACAGAGAGAGAGAGATGCCCAAAGCGTTACTATAAAACTCTTTTCCTTAAGCAGATTCTTTCACCAGTGACTCACTGAAATGCCACAAACGGCCACAGGACACTCTGAAATGACCCTAGAGTAACCTTCTGCTTTTCCAACCAGACAAATCTGTTCCCTCCTTCTGACCAACGAGGCTTTTTTTAGCAGGAAAAGAAAGCACAGGATGAATGAGACATGCTGCTTTTTTCATTAAAAGTGTGTCTTATTATTATGATTGTTACTGTTGTTGTTATTATTATTATTATTATTATTATTACAGAAATAATATTACAGCTCAGTGGAAATTAAGCAACATGGAGTCATCGTTATAAAATACATGAATATAATATGCACTGGACTAAAATGAGATCATAAATGAGTTTTAAAAAAGTTGTGCAGGTGAGCAGGTGAAATCAGGTTGAAGACTTTTTCACACGGAGTCAGTCTGGGGTTAATCGGAGGCGCAGTATTACCGCACCGTTAATGGGCTGTATTACTGCGCAATTAATGCGCCATATCACTGCGCCGGGTTACTGTCTCTTCTGCAGAAAGGAGCGCAGAAAAGAGCAGAGGAGGAGGAGGAGGGTGAAAAGAGGGGCAGATGAGCAAGAGGGGGCACTTTTACAAAAGCGCTGTAAGAAAAGAAAGTTGGACACAAAGAAAACAACGACGAGCAAAATGCGGGAGAAAAGGAGAGAGCACACACACACACACACACACACACACACACGAACACCTCCACCAAAACAAGGGCCCGGCCTTTCAAAAGACCATCTGGGAAGTGAAATGGAGGAGGGCTTTAGCGCAGCGGGGTTTTCTTTCTTCTTCACTGCGCGGGCAGAAACCAATCAGTAACTTCTAAACGCCCATAAACAAATAAACTCCAGAGGAGACCGAGCTCAGCACAGCCAGCACCTCAGTCCTGCCCACACACACACACACGCCCTGCAGCTCTTCACTCTTCACACTCATATTTACTACCATCTAAACTGCCTAGTCATCATCATCATCATCATTATTTATTTATTTGGAGTTATTATTATCGAAAACACGAGCAGGAGTATTTGTAGTAATAACAAGAATAATAACAACAATAATAATATTAACGGGGTTGCTATTACTATTTCTATTATTTTATTATTAGTATTATTTGCATAAATAAAAAGTATTGCTATTATTATTGTTATTATTATTATTATTATTATTATTATTATTATTATTATTAGGTTCGCTACTAAATGTGTATTGAGGACAAGACTCATTCATCACTGAGTGAACCACAACCGAGAATATTAACTCCCCAAAATCATATTAATTTCGCTGTATATAAATATATAATAATTTAATAATAATTTAATAATAATAATAATAACAATACTACTACTACTACTAATAATAATAATAATAATAATTGTTATTATTATTTCGTTGTGATTATAAAATAATTTCCATTACTTTGCACCATTATTAAACGCTGATGATAATATTGAGAAATAATTATAAATTATCAAGTGTTATTAGTATTTGCATTTATATTTATAGCTTCTAAAACAATTATTATCATTTTGCCGTCGTTATTATATATTATTGTTACATTATTTATAGCATGTATTTAGATTCAAACGTAATACATTGTGATAAATACCGTACAATTTAAACAAGTTATTATTGTTGTTTATTATTATTATTATTATTATTATTATTATTATTATCATCAGTATCATTTTTACTATTATTTGCTATATTATTATAGTGGTTGTTGTTGTTGTAATGTAATTTAATGAGCTGGAACTCCGTTGCGCTCTTTCTTAAAGAAGCGCACTAAAAAAAAGACCAAAACCAGTCAGTGCGTCACCGCGGCCATAAAGGAAAATAATGTGAGTTACGCTGTATTTTAATCAACTCCTGAACGGTTCTCCTTCACTCTCTGGCCGCGTGCCTGAGCGCTTCCATTAAGTGCAGCACATCCCTGATTTGTCCCCGTTAAAAACACTCTTTTATGGTCCAATTCCCACAGGTCTCCCCTCAGGTTAATGACTGGGAGAGGGTCCTAAGCTCTCCACTGCGCGCGCACACACGTACTGTATTTTAAAGCCAAACTCAGGAAACCTGCTTTGCTGTTAAAGAGGTGGACAGGAGGCCTTAAATCACATCAACACTCTGGAGGACACAATGACCAGGCATGAAACAAGAATGAACTTTTTCATGTCCATCAACTGTGCTTATATTTCACATAATATACACCCAACTTTACAACATGTGGCCTGGCAAAAACTTATATAAGCTCTAGAGGAGCTGGAGCCATTTGTAACAACTTCTCAATTCAGCTTAAAAAAAAACAACCATCTTTTTTTATCCTCATATCTTGGTCTTTATAACACTTCAGAATGCTATATCTACAATAATAAATTGATTCAGAATGTGATGTACATATAGGTTCAGAATGTTACCTTTTTTGTTCATCAATATAAAAGTTCTGATGTATTTACTGCTAGGCCTACATGTTTACACAGCAGCAAGGTTAAAATACAATCTACTAGCCAGGCAAAAGTGATGTTGTTGCTGTAATTATGTACTGATAAATCACAACCCCTGCAAAATATAGTAACACACTATTAGCTGTGGCATTCCCTCCTGCACCGTGTTAAACGGACGCCACTCAAGCCACAGCACAACTTCTCCCTTTGCCCAATTTAAGGCTTAAAGGCTTATGATGCTTAGCCCAACGCGTGCGTTCAGTTAATCTAACCTATAGCTGTAGTCATGAGAGGAGGAATCATTTCCTGATGGCCGTTTGCCTGTCCCCTGGCTGGTGCTGGTGACTGAAGTGATGATATTAACTGCATTAAATGGTGCTGTAGTTAATGTGCCACTTTCTGCAATGAGCTGCATTATGAAGTGAGCTGGAGGAGACTCATAGAGCAGGAGCGTTTGGCCAGCACTAAATTTCTCAGACCCAACAATGCAGTGAATGGGTGACAAAAGAGGCAGCCCGAGATCGGAATTGGGGTGGGGTGGCCTGGAATGGGGGGAGCAAGGAACAGGGGGGAGTCTAAGGCAACAAGGGTCTCAAACCAGTCTCTTGACCTCCCAGGATCTTCGTGCTTGCTTGGGCTAACCTGAAATGACAGGACCCCCCACCGTCCACCTCAGCCGCACCCCTCTGCCTTTCCTCTGCCTCACTGCGGGATGAGTCACTCGTAAACACAAACACCAAAGAGCCCCATGCTGATTATGAGCAGAGACTTGTAAAAGCCAGAAGAACAGTCTATGAGGGGAAAAACTAGGAGATGCTGACTGACACAAATGGTGCTAACTGAAAAACTGCTGTTACGGTAAACTTCATTGCAAACAGCTGTCTATAAGGTGGAACAACAAACTGTGCATTTTGCAAATATACTGCTAAATATTGTGACTGCTGGGGCCCTTTCTAAACATTTGGGAGCCCTGAGCAGTATCCCTGACCAAGCCAGTCAAGCTATTTGCCATGCAAGAGTGGAAAAAGAATGAATACTTCATTCATTTAACTTAGGAGAAATGGTTAATAAGGGCTGAGGAAAAGACAGTCAAACAATAAACAGCCGTGGTATATACAGGAAAAACTGTACTAACGAAATTAAAGTTCAAAATAAGAGACAAATAGGCTACTTCATGTTCTCAGGGCCCTTTTGGTGGCTTACTGGTGTACTGCTCATAGCCCTTTGCCCATTTGCATAAAATATCTTAAAACTGGAAACAGAAACATTTGCAACTCCCTAAAGTCCTAACACTTAAACTAAAAATAAAACCAAAATCTTTTTTTAATGTATGGCCAAATTTCAGCTCAGATACCATTAGTGACTGCTAAGAAGTTCTAAGGCTTTATGTAACATAGATAAAGACTAGCTGTTTTTAGTCACAATATAAGGCTTTTGCATATCGCAACGTTATTTGCATATCGCAACCACATTGCGATAATGATGATCAAGCAGAGCAAAGCAGCTTGTAATGTCCGGGAGCCTTTAAAAGCCCTCTATTCGGAAGCCATTACCAGGTTTAAAAGCACTCGGTGGCCTGATCAGTAAAGCATGTCTGCAAACTTGCCCAAACTACCATTAAACTGCTTCCAACTGCCACCTTTACACTGTTTACGGTGGACGATCTGGGCGTTTAAAGTGGAAGAGTGAATATGCGAGGGTGAGGGGGGTGAGGGATTGGCTCTATCCTGCATGACTGCTTTTTCCCCTTCAACACCCGCCCCCCCCCCCACCCCCACAACCACCTCCCCGAGACCCCCCCCCCCACACACACTCACACACACCGAGTGCAGCCATGGCTTGTTGGCCCAACTCTCTGATTTCACGGCAGGCTGGGTGGTGCCATTGAGCAGTCATCATACTCCCTTTCAGCCCTTCAGTCTACAGCCCCCCTCCGCCCTCCCCGCCACTCACCCACCAGCTCTCCTCTCGGCCCTCTCCCTCCCTGCCTCGACCCCCGATGCACCTCACACACAGACACAACACAAAAAGAAAAACGATCAGGACGCCCAGTGCAGCGCAGCTCCTTCAGCCTACAGACCAGCAGCGAGTTTCGCGCCGAACCCCTAGGCGCACGACTGAGAACCCTCTAGAACTTCAGCAGCGAAGCAACCCTGCTGCATTCTAGCGCCAAACTGACGGCAAATCGAACGCGATGTAAGCGGGGTGAAACCGTGGAACTTGCTCTCTCCCTCTCATTCTCTATCTCTCTCCCCTAAAGCCCACCCGAGCAAATCTGTTTTTTGTTTGCAAGCAAAAAGTCTTCCCCTCCTCTAAAAAAGTTCCCCCCTTCAAAACACCCAGCCACCCACCCCAAACCCTTCCACACCACTACCTCCTTTTCTTTTCTCCTCTAACAAACTCTCCTCTCTTCGGCTCCTCCAGCGGCCCTGATTAACATGCGGCGCGGTGACTTTTCCCCTCTTGTGTTTCCCCCTCTCTCTAAAGAGTACTTAATAAAATGGGAGTCCGCGAGGCCCGCCACAAAAGAGGTCCGCGCGCCTTCATTTCCATCAGAGGCCTCGCGGCTCTCACACTCCCGCCCAGAAAACCACCACTTCATTCTCCCCATCCCAGAGAGAGAGAGGGAGAAAGAGAGAGAGGGGGAGAAAGAGAGAGAGCGAGAGAGAGAGAAAGGGAAAGAGAAATTTCTTAAATACTGACA
>JBBPCX010000011.1:18989315-19002355 GCA_037974365.1 Hydrocynus forskahlii
TTCTTCTTTTCCTTCTTAATTTTTTCTTCTTTTTCTTTACATTTGTTTTTTTTGTTATTATTATTATTATTATTATGTAATATGGGTCATGTATTGTTAGAATATCACTTACAGATACTTCCAGAAACCCCCATACACGCGCGCGCGCGCCGCCCTCACCGTGTGGGAGATAGCAGCCTTTCAGCCATAGATCTTATTCATGGCCCACGTTTGCCTTATCTCAGGCCCAGCTCTAATGAGACATAATAAGGGGAACATTTTGTAGCAACACGCCGCTGCCTTTTTTCATCGCCAAAGCGTAGCTCTCCTCCCTCGCCCTCCCTTTCTCCCTCTCGCTCGATCTCTTGCTCCCTCTCTCTCTCTTTCTCTGCTCCCACTTGGCAGATGAATCATATCTCTCTCCCTACATATGCTAAAAACTCATGTAATTACGGGCGGCCTTAAATAAAACAAGCCCTAAAGCTGTCGTTTGAGGCGCGGCAAAGAAAAAAAAACAAGGCAGGCGGCTCCTGTAAGCAAGCTGTCATTGTTACGATTAATTTATCATAGGAGAGAGAGAGAGAGAGGTGTGAATTAATTTGGCACAGGGAGGCTAGTGGCTGTAGCACTTTCAGCCATGGCAGCGAAACCAGAGGGAACAGAATAAACTGCAGTGAGGAAAAAAAAGAGAAAAAAATCTGACCTCCTGAGAGAAGACCTTTAAGACCAATGCTCCAAATTCCTCACACTCCAAAACACCAGTATTTTTATTTTATTACATTCTGTTCTGCTGTATGGAACTATCTAAACAAAAAGTTGTCTATATTTTTTTTTGTTGTTTTTTGTTTTTGACATAATCTGAAAGCATTACATTTTACATCATGAATGAATTGACCAATAGAAATGGTAACTTGGAAAGGTCACTTGGAATAAACATCTCTTAACATTAACAAACACTGAAAGTTAAAAATGTTGTTTTAGTTCTGGGGAAAATGTAAAAAAAATTGCAAGATCTTTTCTGACAGTGACAACTGATATGCTCAAACTGTTGCGATCCCTCATTATCAGTTTCTGTAATCTGACACATGAAGAACACAGAAGCTTTCATGGCCCACCAATGTAATCTAAAGACACCGCAATATTTTCTAAGATTTAAAGAATGTTTAATCAGCGCACCCATTATAGAATAATAACAAAATCTGAAATCTGAAGGGGCACAGAGCTTGTCAAATACGGACCATGAATTGCTCATGAATTGCTCATAAAAAGGAATAGAGAGTTGACTGTTTGCTTAAAAATGCAGTCACAGAATTAGGTCAAAATCAGCACGTACATTATGAGCCCATATACCAACATGCATGAAACGAATCATGTGATTAGTTATTTTATATGCTTTATATACAGTGTACATTACATATAGTTTTCTATTGGGGGGGGTACTATATCTCATTCTGTGCAGATGCACAATGACAGCTGTGTGTGTGAATGTGAGGTTGGCCTGGCCCTGCTGCTGCATCCTGCCAGCTCGATTTCGCCTCGCTTCTGGCTGCTGATGTCTCTAATTCATCACAGAGCTGCCTGATTGATCAGCTTCTCATTGGGCTGAGGAGCCGCTGCTGATTCTGCAGTCCGCCTGCACACGGCCAGCCCTGCACAGAGCGGTTGTCGCCGGAAAGTGGAGGGGACATTTTTTAATACGTATTAATCGCCCCACCGACAGTGCTCTCAATGCTGCGGAGAACTCTGACCACATACAGGGAGAGAGAGAGAGGGAGAGAGAGAGAGAGAGAGAGAGAGAGAGAGAGAGAGAGAGAGAGAGAAAGACTGTGTTTACTGCATCAGGACTCCTAGTCTCCAAAGGCCTAGTACTCATGTCTGCAACACTCACAGCTGAATCCCAATGTGTGTGTACACACACACACACACACACACACACATACATGTACGTGCATTCATTGTGCATGAGCGAGCACACGGCTTTCTGATGATAATCATCGGGCTTCGATATCAGCAATTCCCCGAACGTTAACCACACTCCATGAAGGAAAACCAATTTGTCATAGTTATGTTTTTTTTTTCTCCACTTGATTTTATTTGTAATGCACTCAAAGGATACATGATGACTAGGTTATAATGGCAACATTATTTCATTTCTCCATGCTGCTAGTCTTCTGGCCCTGTTTTCAAACAGACATAGTTCAACCTGTAATTACAGGGGAACGCAGTGGAATAGTAATAAGATAAGCTGCCTTCCTCTTCAGCAGGAAAGCCGTGTGGCTGTCAGGCATGACTTACTGTACGGGTAAAAAGTTTACAAGCAACACATATCGCTAAAATAAACATGAGGATTTTTTTCCAGAGATAACAGAGAGTAACATTTGTAGTAACAAAGAATCAACCACAGTATTAAAACCATTGATAGGTGAAATGAATAACACTGAATATCTTGACGCTTGTCAAGGGGTGGGATGTATTAGGCAGCAACTAAACAGTCAGTTCTTGTTGATGTGTTGGAAGAAGGAAAAATGGGATAGCACAACTGGGTCAGAGCATCTCCAAAGTAGCAGGTCTTTATATGTCACTTACTTGGAGAAGAGATGGCACCAGAATGCACTATGGACAGACAGACAGCTGGCAGAGGCAGTGTGATGCTTGGGGCAATGTTTTGTTTTGGGTCTTACCATTCATATGGATTTTGCTTTGACACGTACCACTTACCCTCAACATTGCTGCAGACCAAGAACACTCCTTCATGGAAACAGTATTTCCTAATGGCAGCGGCCTCTTTCAGGTTAATGTGCCCTGACACACTGCAAAAATTGTTCAGGAATGGTTTGAGGAACAAGATGTTGAATTGGCCTCCAAATTCCCAAGATCTCAATCAAGCATCTATGGGATGTACTAGACAAATTAGTCCCACTTTGTAGCTTACAGGACTCCAGGGATCTGCTTGTAATGTCTTGGGGCCCGATACCACCACACACACACCTTCAGAGGTCTTGTACACACACCTTCAGAGGAGCCTCAGAGTCCAAATCTCAACAAGGAGACCTACACAATATTAGGCAGGTGGTTTTCATGTTATGGCTGATCGGTGGAAAGTAATTCTGAATTTTTTTCCTTCTGCACTTTTAAAAGTGTGCACCTGGTTTTCAGCTTTAGAAGTTCGTGAAGAGCTTTACTGGGAGCTTCTAAATGATTATTACCTGTTATCAATAAATACTGAAGATTTTTTTTTTTACCACTGAATGTATTAGAATAGAAAAAAAACCCTACTTGCTTTCATGCCTCTGGCCAACAATATAAGTGAGGCCAAGGCCTGTTTTGGATGTTGTCTTGGAGTCAGTCAAACTGTTCAGTGCAAAGTAGGACCACTGGAGTCACCTTGGCCTCACCAGAGCTCAGTTTCAATTTACCTTCATCTATGTAATGTATCATATTAAAGCACAGGGAAACTTTTTAACAGGGAAAAATCTGCTCCAATAGCAGGCAAAAATATAAAAAATCCTGATTTAGTATAAACTGCAGGGAGGAGGAAACAAAACAAATACAATATATTTAAAACATGCATGGGGGGGGGGGTTGATGGCGGCAGGCACAGCAAGCCTTTGCAGAGACTACATGAATCTAAAAGGAAGTGGACAGTTTAAAAGGACAAGCTATTAATTACTGAGCAACAAACGCGACCCACAAATGGAAGCTATTTCTGATTGAATGACCATTGACTGGGCCAGGAGTGCGCTGGGGTGGGAGGGGGGTGGGAGGGGGAGAGAAAGAAAGAGAAAGTGAGAGAGGGCGATGGAGAGGTAGTGTGTGTGGTCCAACACTGGCCGGCTCCTGGTGTGTTCCGCTACACTGCGGACGGCGCAGGGGGGATGTGAGAGGAGGGAGACAAGGTGGCGAATGAGAAGGCAAGGTGACAAGGCATCAGGGAGAGTGCAATGAATTATTTATAAGGCCACTGATGGACAGTCTGAATAAGAAAGAGAGAGGCAAAAGGAGGGAGGGAAGAGACAGAAGGGGGGGGGGACACCAAAATCAGTGCTGAGGGGGCAGTGGAAGGCTTTCATGTTGCGCACACACACACAGACACACACAGAGACAAATACAAATATACATACTGCTATGAGCCAGACCAGGCAAAAAAGGTGACAGGGGCTTTGATTCTGAAAAAAAAGAGAGTGGGCTTTGTTGTGTGTGTTTGTGTGTATGTTCAAATTCCTGTGAGTTGACTTCAAGAAATTCACCAGAAGACTGTGCTTAGTGTCACATTTTTCTACTCATAAGCAGACAGTGTGTTTAACCCTGCTGCTCTAGGCCTCTCTAGGGGTCAAAATGAGTAATGTAGTGCAGAAAGCTCAGGGCTCCGCTGACAGCTCCAGAGGTGCTGGACCCACGTAAGGCCAGCGAGGGGCCAGTGCAGTGCCAGGGCTACTTAAGGCAGGCGTGATGAATATTTAACCCTTGTAGAGTGGCGGTGGTTAATTTGTCAGGGCCGCTGGTTAAATGCCACCATTAGCATCGGCTGAGGTTATTGACGGCCGGAGGCCACGAGTGTGGATGATGGATGCGTGAGGCAGGACGGCCAGAAGCAGACGCGCCACTCATCACCTCGGCCTATCGACAGAATATTATTAACACAGTGGCCCTGGCACGCCACTGCAGGTGCAAGAGGCCCAGGCAGACCCCTGAGGTTGGACACGTGTTAACATGCACACATGGACACAGTGGGAGATGAACAGACCACGGCATAGGATATGGATCTCATGTAATAGCTTCTAACATTATGTCTGGTCATGCATTCGTTGGAAGTCATATGGTCATGACTTTCCCTGATGAAGGCCCATGCCAAAGCACGGTGGGGGTGCTATTTAACCTTTCGTTCACAATCGTGATACGGTAAATGCCTATTCATTTCAAGAAAAGACATCTTCTGAATAAATCCTTACTGTAATCTTAAATTAAAGGTTTTTTTAGATAGTTTAATGCAGTATGAAAACATTGCAAAAAAGATTTTTATCCCCAAGTCCAAGTTTTGAATTCACTGGATTTGTGATGTCACAAAAGGCCAATAACTACTTATGCATCTGTCTAGTGAACCTAAAGCAGTTTAGCCCCAAGTTATAGGGAATGATAAAATATATAAGGAGCGTTTCAGTCTGAACTGAACTGAAGTAAAACATAACACTGGACAGCCAGTCAGAACAGAACACATTAACATACATTAGTTCATCTCAACAGCATAAAAACATATTTGAAATCTACACACAGAAATCTACACAGGTTCTGGTGAATGTGATTCTTTGTAGTGTACTTTTCTCCCACTTTCCTGCCTTTAGGTCCTCCTCACGTCACAGAATCTAAGCAGCCAGCACGAGAATGTGGAGGTCACCTTAGCACTGTTCTCACAGCATCAGGTAAAGCCTCCCCCGTGACCCTGACCCTGCCATTACACCGCTGAGGAAAACTGCAGGCTGCCACCAAAAAAACCCGTCCTGCCGTGCATTCCACTGCAGGAACGTAGACGTCCCGCTCTGCCTGGCCTCGTTTGGGCGGATATAACACCAGGTTAGCGTGTGAGGTCGTCTCCAGCCACACACCTGCCCCTCAGCCAGCCTGTAATATGCCTCCAGCTGCTTCAGTGACATTGGAGCAAAGTTGCAGACCACTTTGCGTTCCTTTTCTGCTATTTGTGGACTTTACAGTAGCGGCTGCATCTGCTGACACAAAGACGCTATATTTGCTTACACCACTGAAGTCCCAGCTCTCTGTGGTAGGGGTGTCCAATTCAAGAGTACAGCCCTACTAAAGCACACCTGCTAAGCATGGTAATTAAACCTTAAAACTCATTCTTATATTTACATAATTTACATTTTAGTTTCACATTGGTTAAAAAATAAAAGAGCAGTTGCTGAATAACCGCCCTTTCAATTAATATCTGTATAAGCCGTCTAGGGGTTAAGAGGTTAACAGATGAGTAAGTTTGCTTCATTCTAACCTAAGCCGGACCCTCTCTAAGAGCAGCCAAGGGTTCAGAAACAACAGATCGCCTTGAGCAAAGCACGCAAGAGAAACAATGGGCTCTGGGGACCGAGAGAAAAGAACTCGCTCACTGGCAAAGCAATAGACAAATCTCGTCTTCCTTCCATGCATCACTGTGTGAAATATAAACACATGTAAGGAAATGAAGTGCAACATTTCTGGGTGGTGTACACCGCAACTCCTACAAGTTATCGTGTGGCAGGGTCTGCTGAAGCCTGACAGAGAAAACAGTTAGACAGTCGCTCCTCAGAAATAAGCTTCCCCGTCCCACTCTCCCTCTACCTCTCTCACCCTCTATCTCTTTCTCTCTCTCTCAAACTCTCTCCCTCTCGGAGGCTTAGGGCAGCGCATTGAAGGATGGCCTCACGTGGAGAGGCCTGGGCCATCACTCCCCCGGCGCTGTTTGTTTGTAGCTGCTTTGCTTTATTTTTGTTTCTCTCGGCTCTATGCTCTTCTGGCCCTAAGAGCGTCCCCCTAGTAAACATGAGTTTTAAAGGAGTCATGCATCGAGGGCCTAGATCAGACCACCTAAGCCCCCCAAAGCAAACTGGACACACAGGCGTGCACATAAACACACGCAGGATGTAAAAGAGCAAAGTTGCAAGCGAACAAGCAAAGATACACACAGACACGCTTACACACTCCAGCCCAAAACACTTGAGTAGCGCTTCATGTGGAGCAGGCAGCAGTGTGGACCCTGTACTTTGTCTTTAAAAAGCTTGCGCTTTTGATTATTTGTGCTTGTTTGATGTCCGTTGCCGTTTGATGCAAGCAGAACAGAGGGATGTGTTGAACTTGCAGAAAGGAGCGTCACGCTGCGTCTTGCTCAGGCGCCCACCATTACTAACCCCAAAACACCCCCCAACAGCCTCACACACACACACACACACACACCCGCCACTCCCTGTTGGCACAGCTTTGGAAAATCAATATATCTCTGAATGGGGGTCAGAGGTGGAGCTGCTTTGGGAAAAGTGACAGATTTGCTCTCCTCTGCTCTGTATGTACCCCCCCAACCCCCCAACCCCTTATACGCAGAATAGGGGATGTCCTGCATTCTGTTGTGGGGGTGCGATATTAGAGAGCCAAACGGCAACAGCCGAGTGAGCTGAGGGACTGACATGACTACAGGATTACACAGCGGCAGGTGTGAAACGCAGCTTAACTCACAAAAACACACACATATGGAGCTATTGCTGCAGAGGAAAAGAAGCAGAGAGGCGTTCAATAAAGAAGGAGTCCAGATTAGCCCACCCCCCACCCCCTCCTCTCCAATATGCCACTTTTAGGTGTCATTTTCAACTGCGGCAATTTTCAGCTAAAATTGTCCCCAGATCGGGTCAGCCTCGATGGCTGAAAATGGCTGACCGAAGGGGGGCACTTAAGGGCTTTGATAGGGGTAAAGTGGGGCAGGGAGAGTCTCTGGTTAAGAAGATTTTACGCCCCCTGCGAAGACACGTCTTTGATGTGCGGCAAAAATAAACTTTGCACGTGGGTTGCTTCAGCCTGAAGAAGATGTGGATGGTGAGAGAGATAGAGAGAGAAAGGGAGAGAGGAGAGAGAGCAATCAGAGCATAAGATCAGACAGCCTGTAACCAGCTAACTGCCTCTCCTAATACTGCCACAGGAGAAAGCATTTAAATTCATTGCAGTCACCATGGCCCAAGCAGAGGCAGCAGACATGAACCACAGCAAATAAGAAGAAGGGAAACAAAAGTATTTTTTGGATGCTCCCAGAAATGATATATATTATATAACAATCACTGAAAGAATTTGGAAGACAAAAAAAACAACCCACAATAAATGATCAGATCTTTCCACTTTAATCCCAAAGTCCATTTACACATACAATCCTATGGTATGAAGATGTTAAGTATTGACGAAGGCTGAAGGCCCTTGTAAAATGATAGCCTACATGCGCAGAGTTCGATTCCAACACATTCTCAGCTGACAGGATAATAGGGCCTAAGATCCATTCTCATGAAATAAAAGCAGGAGAAAAGGGGGGTGTGTGTGTGAGAGAGAGAGAGAGAGAGAGAGAGAGAGGGAGAGAGAGGCCAGTCTGTAATGTATACGACAGGAGGCACTGATGATTGTAATTATCAAATTGCAGTTTTAAAAGGCCATTGATTGATGTCATTAACTCAGTGAGTGTTTACTGATTGCTGCATTTGCACGTTTGCTCACGCTGGGAGCTCGCCGTCTGCTCTGATTAAAGCTGGAGAGGACCGAGCCGTCGGACGCAGCGAGAGCTCACACACCTTCAGCTATGTGTGAAGGAGCACACGTACATGTAGTGCACACTAGACATTAGCACTCAAACGTATGGACACACTTGCTCATAGCTATTACTTATGTTAATGTTAACTCTCCATTTTAGAGTAATAGTGAAGACATAAAAGTGATTAAACAAGACAATGGATCACTACAATCCGAACTGTCAAATGGGACTGTTTACATTCACCCAGCACACCTCAACAAGCACAGACATTGCTCTCATTAACTTTTCAGGATAATGTAACAATGACGAACTTTTTCGAATCACATTTTTGGTTTGGAGCTACATTTATATAGAAATTCGTTAATAATATGTCTTAAAAACACATTTCAAGCAGATAAGCATAAGTTAAGATGTATTGAAGACCCTTTTTGTCTTTTTATATGCACAATTAAACAAAAAAATTCATATGCTATATATTTACACCCGTAGAGACGTGCACACACACACACGCACATACATGCACACACACACACACATGCAAACACACACACACATGCAAACACACACACACACACATACACACACACACACACACATACACACAGAAGGAGAACACTTATCTCCTCACAGCATATTCAATTATGTCAAAAGCCATTTTAGAAGACAACTGAGAGCATCAGAATGAAGCATCAGGCAGTGAGGGGGAGGGGCCTGTTAAGTGCCTCCTTTAACAGTTTCCTCTCAGGCTTCCTGGCTACCAGCTCCATTTTACGGGTGTGTAAAAATGCCGGCTGCAGGGATCTGGACAGTCCAGCCTCAGCGCTCGAGCTCCTGTCAATCACTGCACACCGTCTCAGTAACCAGCCGCTATGACAACCAGTCACTATGGGGTTGCATCTGATCATCCTGCTGCCACGACAAACCCACCCACTGCTGCCATGGCCACAGCCGCAGGACAGAGAGAGAAAGACTCGGGGACAGACAGAGGAGAGAAGGAGGGACAGAGAGAGAGAAAGAGTCTTGTTCAGGAGTTAGTTAACACTGGCTTGAAAAGAAGAAGCAAGGACTGAAACAGGGAAGCAAAAGGAGAGAAGAAAGCAGTGTACAGACACATAAATAAACTCCCTGGGGCACCAATGCACTCATTCATGCTTTCTCCTACTCAGTTTCACTTCTTCCTCTCACTCCTTCCACATCTCGCTTTCACTCCCAGCCGCAGTCACTCAAAAAGAGAGTCAGCCACGGCGAGAAGGAACAATGTGGTCACACCTGAGAGTGACAGAAGGTGAGAGCGACATAAAGAGAAAGACAGAGAGCAAGAGAGAGAGAGAGGGACGGAGAAGGTGCCACACTTTCAGGTTCCTACAAGCCAGCTGCAGCTCTCCGTCACTCTTCTAGCAGAGTCAACGGCGGCCCAGAGACAGGCAGGCGCAGTGACGGGCGCTGCATTTAAATATGAGCCGAGACAGAGGATGCACAATTAGAATGCAGGATCAGATCAATAGGCTTGCTGACAGATGGATTACTAAGGTAAATAGATGATACATGCCGCTAAATAATTAATCAGGCTGCTGCGAGTGCCTGGGTCAAGAGTGACGGAGGAGGAGGAGTGAAGTGGCAACACTTTCTGACTCACAAACGAATCACTTCTTCTGAACAAACTGATTCTCAAGTCCCAAACGAGGCAAACTTTTTTAGATTATCTACAGTTAGCATTGATGTCACAGGCTGAAGACAGGCTTAACCTTCAAATGACAATCTTTCACATCAGTGCTCCATTTATTTATTTAAATAAACTCATTCGTTGGAGTGATCAGATGTCATTAATAAAACATGTTAATTTGGGTGGTTTTGTTGACCGCAACCATTGCCATGGGTTTTTTTTTTTTTTTTTTGAGGTGTGCCATGGACATTCATTTTTGTTTAGTCTTTCATTTTAGGTTGATACTGAACATAACATACTATATTTTTTCTCTGCAGACTATAGACAACATCAATGTAAATTAACAAGACAAGGATAATGTTGATTTTAGGGTGTAAATGAATCACTGAATCAGGTGATTCGTTTATTTAAGTGAATTTACATGAGGGAAAAGTTCTGTAAACCTGAATCAAACTTCCCATCGCTAGGACAAAGGCCTGATTTTCTAGGGTGAGAAACAGGGCAAAATGGAAACACACAATTCATGTTTCACTACATCTTGACTGACAAAATGTGCTCATATCTGCAACCAAAAACTCTGGGTACAGTGCATTTTATTGAAAATATCACACACCTGCACTGCATTAAATCAAATTAAACAAGAATAATTATGCTCTCACGCGGCTGATTAGTGTTCTTCCAGTTCTGACAATATCCATGATCTGCTCAGAAAAGCACAAGAACGAAATTTGTCACGATAACCGTAACATAGGACCATATTGCTTCTACTTAATGTATGATCTCCCGGGACTCTTTTCCCACACTTCTCCAGTAATAGGCAACAAAAACACACTGCTTAAAGCTAATGGAGCGGGAGCAGGATATTTTTAGCATCTGAAAATGTTTCATCACAGCCGCAGGCCATGAGTTTAAGGACACTTTTATTAACATAAAAGTGGACGTGCACAACTGTACGATGAGTGAATGTTAGTATTAAATACATTTCCTGGATGTGAAGGTGTGCGTGTCATCATGTTAAGACAGCAGCATCATGTGGTGTTTGCCTCAAAACACCCCCTCCTCACCCTCTCCCACTGCATTTCACTCTGTAATCACTCGTGTTAAATAATTCATGTTTAAGGGAAGTAATAAATATATATAATATATGTGTCCTTTAGCCAAGTCGGCTTTTTGGAAACAAGTCTGTCACAGAAGACTGCTCTCGCAAACGAAGAGGAGATTAGATTACTTGGGGGGTGAAGAGAGAGGGGGAGAAACAGAGCGAGGAAGAGGAGGAGGAAAGAGCGAGAGAGAGAGAGAGAGAGAGAGAGAGACCCTGCAGGCTGGCTGCTGTGGGTCTGTGTCTGCCGGGTGGTGGAGCAGTTTGCAGGAAAACAGGGTCTCATCTCCTGCCTCTTTTAAGGCACTCTGGGGAAACAGTGCTTTTCAGCACATCTGCATTAGAGAGGGCTGTGGAGGGGCAGTTAAGCTGGGGGGCGGGTTCTCCTGAGAAAGCCCTCTAGCTCTAGGGTTCTTATTGACCATGAGGCCCGTCCGCAAGCCTGCCAGTGGCCCAGAACTGACCTGCTCGACTCCAGGCCCGCACACACTGCCCATCGTACCGTGAGTGAACCCCTGTAACCTGTGACGAAACTGGTGCCAGCTGTGCGTTTCTACTGGACTCAGTGGACTTGCTTTTATAAGGGCTTGCTGACATCACTGCAGAGCTCAGATCCGGGCCATGGGAACAAGGCTGACCTGGGGCCTGGGAGAGGACTGTGTGTGTGTGTGTGTGTGTGTGTGTTGGGTGGGGGCGCCACCCATACAGCTGCACTTCTCACATCAAACAACTACATACACAGTCCATCAACTTGTCTTCTCCTGAAATCTGAATTTTTCTCTCAACAAAGTGGGATAGGTTCAGTAAAATAGAAACACCTGAAAAATTTTGTTCATGTTCAACGAGAATCAAAAACTACAACACATTTCTGACTGGGATGGTCTTAACTGAGCATTTTCAGTCAATGACAGGTAGAGGCAGTGGAAGTAGGAGGTGAAAAATTATTGGTCAATACTATTTTTCCCCACTTGCTGGCGTTGCCCAGAGGTGGTCAAATTCATTTTACATTTAGATTAACGAATGACAGGAAAACATGAAATTTGTCTTTTAAATGAAATGTCTTTTAAATGAAATGGTGGCTTACAATGACCAGAGACATAACAAAATGTAAGTGTTTTGTTTTGTTTGTTTTTTTTACCAAAAGGGAGATGTAAAGTATATATGGGTATAATAAGAATATTTAATTCAGCTCCTTGTACATCAAAGCGTTCTCCGAAATGATATCTTGATGTTTTTTGATATCTTGAGGTATCCTGCAGGTACTAATGAGTGTTGACATCACAACAAGGAGATAAAATATTCTTATTGTTCCTAAAGTAGCAAATCTTGTTTTTGACATTTACACTAGCAGAGAAAACATTTGCATTAAAAACACTGTGAATAACGAGGTGTTCCCAAACACACCGATGAACAGTGTGAACCACCTTTCCTGTAATAATCTGGTTTCATTTCAGATGTTTGCTGCCAGCGTTTTTGTGGTGCGTTACTGTATGTTGATGATTGTGGTGGGGGAGTGCGTGAGTGCGTTCACTATGCCGGTTCTACATTCATGCTGTTTACTCCTTCGCAGAGGACCCAGCTGTTCCTCCAGTGAGGACGCCTGCTCTCATCTCATTTTCCCCCCGTTAATTTCCCCAACAGTGGCTGCAGCAGGCCGCGCGCACACCAATCTGTGTCCAATTGGAGTGGGCCGGCCAACAAAGCACCGCCAGGAAGCGCTAATCCTTGATCTGCGTCATGCTGCAACAATGGCACAGTCCAGTGCTCCTCCACACTGTGCTCACACACAAACACACACACACACACACACACACAGCCACGGGCCGCTGCACTGACACCTGCTGTATCCTACCACCCAGAGAGAGAGGGAGAGAGAGGGAGAGAGAGAAGAAGAGAGAGAGGGAGGGGGAGAGAGAGAGAGAGAGAGGAAGAGAGAGGAAGAGAGAGAAGAAGAGAGAGAGGGAGAGCTAGAGAGAGAGAGAGAGAGAGAGAGAGAGAAAGAGAGAGAGAGAGAAAGAGAGAGAGAGAGAGAGCGA
>JBBPCX010000011.1:19014720-19028185 GCA_037974365.1 Hydrocynus forskahlii
ATACATAACTCTCTCTCTCTCTCTCTCTATATATATATATATATATATATATATATATATATATATATAACTAATGTATATTAGTAAGTGTACACGCAGTTTTATACATCCACACATAACTCTACCTCTAATATATAGAATATCAATACAATGGCAGTATCTCCCGCTAGGGCTTCATAAACCATATAGGTTGTCTAACGCACACTAGGCTAACATGGGCCAACACATACAGAAAGTTGTTTATTACACCATACATAGAAATAAGTACATAACTGAATGCCATTGGGAGAAAAACAAAGATTTTAAATATCTGTTTATTATAATGCATAAATGCCTACACTTTAAAATACCGATCAACTTACTATAAGCCACACACATACACTCTCTCTCTCTCTCTCTCTCTCTCTCTCTCTCTCTCTCTCTCTCTCACACACACACACACACATACACACACACACTCACACACGTACATACACACACACGCACACACACACACAAATATAAAGATAGATAGATAGATAGATATTTAATTTTTACATCATTTGAAAATACCACCTGTGTTTAACACTGTGACAAAATGTCATGATGAACAGACAAAAATGGCGCAAGAAAAACATCTCCTTACATCACCTTACACCGAAAGGTCTCCTGTTAGGTTACTTTACTCGGTAAGTGGACTAATAAACAGCACTATCATCAACGATTCTCTGTTTGATTAAATGTTCAAACTAATCTGCTGTTATCTCCTAATAAAGGAATAAATCATGCTCGGCAAATATTTTAGTTTACTTCAGATGGTTTCTGCTGACCATTCTCACACAACATTGCAGAGTAATTTATAAGCATGGTTGTTAAGGGTGGGGTATGAGCATTAATTTGTTAGGGCCAGCACTTTAGCTCTGGAGAAACTGAGAGATTGCATTAGTGGGGTGGATGTGTAGTGAGTGAGGGTACTGTGGTTTAAGTTACAAAATGACTGTAGAGCTTTCATAGATGCCATCCACCTGCTGGAAAGAGTCTGAACTGCAATGTAGTTTAGCCACACTTGCAAACAGACACGGCTAAGGAGTGTCTGTGCATTATATATTTTTTGACCTGTAAATGCTTGTTTGATATGGGTTTACTGACATGGGCCTTTGATTAAATGTGAAATGTGGTTGGAGAGAAGAATTGCTCTTTCCCAGCAGGTCTGAGTGGATTTGAAAGAGGTTGTGGGGTGATGGGCACTCATAAGGGCCTTGCAACTCCACATTAGCACTCTGTTGTATTGCTAATCACCTCTGTTTGAGCATCAGGGCAGCAGAAGAGGAAAAAGCCCATCCACGTCCAGGGCTCCCTCTCCATTCAAAATCAAATTTCAGGACTCAATCTCTTAACGTGTTTCTAAATGGACTGGTGTGGATTGGTGGAGGAGTGCTTTGATGACAGCTCTTTTTACCGGGCTTAAGCAGAAATCTTCTTGCGCTCTCCATTTGGAGAGCCCCCTCATTCGATTTAAGCCATTTCACATTCTCCCCGGACTCTATCAAATAACAAACACGTTCCAATGACTTGATTGAAGCCATTACAAGTAAGGCCGAGGCTCTTGTGTGTCTCTGTGGCCGTTCATTTCAAAGTGGAGGTACAGTAGCCTAAGAGGCTTCATTCAACTGCAAATAGTCTCTTCTCACTTCACCATTCAAATGGTAACAGTTAATTAGAAGACAGAAGAGGTATCATGTAGTCCAGCGTGACTAGAGAGTAATAATACAAAGGCAGCCACAGTGGTTTTGCATGCATAAAGTACACATTTTTATTTTTTGTTTTATATTGAGCCCCTAAAAGCGCAAGGGTCTGTAGAGTGAGTTCATACAAATCCTCACTCCTTCATTACCATAGTAGTAGTTAATGTATAAAAGTTACTGAAAGATAAGCCTGCAGTTTAAGGGATTTACCATTTTGAAGTGGTTGTGTATTCAAATTCCATACACCAATGCATAAAAAAAAGTCACCAAATCATTTGTTTTGAGAGATTTTGACTCCTCCAGTGTCCTGATAATGTAGGGCGAAGGAATAATTGAGCAAGCCACTGGGCCTGGTCGAGTGCTTTAATAACAGAGACATCATTTCAAGCCATCACTCCACTCTTAATTATTACCTTTGCAGCTCCAGTTCCGAAAGAACATGCACCACAGGACTTAGAGAGGGAGAGACGGCCTACACAAAGCTGAGGAACGAAGCCTGCCTCTTTATTATTGTCTGTCAGATGCACATCTCAAGCAGCTATTCATTTGTCACTTAGCGATGGAAACTGTTGGCCTGCTAAGAGGTGCTAAATGAAATGGTGCGTTTCTTCCCCCCTCCATACCCCGCAAACAGACCCTTTTGTCCTGGAGCTAGTACGCTTCACGCAACATGACAACAAAAATAATCAAAATAAATGTTTGACATGTGTTTGAGGCAATTGTTAATCAATATGAAATGCAGTTAAGAGTTAAATGCTGTTGAGGTCTGGAAAACCAAGAAGAAAATTCTGAAAAGGCTCCTGTAGTATGTTCTTGGTATGGAAATCAAAACACCCTCATCACTGCCACAGACCTATAGGAAGATTTGGCTGGCATGAGAATCATAAGGCACTGGCCCACAGTGTTGTGGCACAAACATCATCTACATGGAAGCACAAAGACAGGTCAAGTATGCTTTGAGGTTGTGTGGCAGCACTGGCACATGTAATGTTGTGGGGTTAAAGGGAAGAAAGGGTTTGGCTAAATATGAACAAATCCTGGAACCTAATTTCCCATAGTCTGAAGGAACTGAAGAAGAGGTTGGATATTACAATGAAGCAGTGAACAAAAACATACATCAGAATCAAATTTTTACTACAAGAAGGAAAAAAATAAGCTTTTGAAAAGGCCTTCACTGCCCTCCCACCTGAATACGACTGAAAATCTGTGATCAGATCTTACACCTGCTGTGCATGTAAGAACACGAATGAATACTTCTGAACCAAAAGTTGTGATTTCAGCCAAAGGGGTGGTGTTAACTTCTTTGCACGTAGAAAATCAGCAAAATCATCGAAAAAACCTTTGCATACAATTGTATACATCTATACTAATTAGCAGTTACTGAAGTTCACACCACTGAGTAAATGTCAAGTGTAGCTGTGTCCAGTTATGTACTGGAAACTGAAGCGACCTTCACAGCAATTGTAACTCCAATTCTGTGATTAATCTGGCTTTCACTGAATTCGTAAATTAAAACTGGTCCACTGTGTAGTGTTACAGACAGATACATTATAGACAGCAATTTATTGGACATTTTACACATTTTATTACAGTGTAAATGGTGACAAGCAGCTTACTTACCATTACTTGATAACTACAGTTACCACATAGCATTCTTCAACTTCAATTTTTTTTACTGAATTATCACTTTAAGAGGTTAAATGAACATTTTGCCTTAATAATGTAAAGGCAATGTTAGTTTAACCTCTTAAAGTGATAGTGAGAGAATTTGTAGTCACTAGCGAATGTTACTGTGATAGACGGAGAGGCAGGTTTAATGAGTGTCTTTGGGAGGGAGTCCCTATTGTGACTCATTTACTCTTTTTCTCTCTGTCTCTCTCTCTCTCTCTCTCTCTCTCTCTCTCTCTCTCTCTCTCTCTCTCTCTCTCTCTTTCTACCTCAAAACACCACCTGTCTGATGTAATAGTCCTCTTTAAAGGCAGTCCTGCATTAAAGGAAGCCCTAGCTCAGCATGGGAGCCTTTAGGAGCAGGTCGCTTTTTCTCCATTGAAATTGCATTAAGGGCTTCTCTTCTCATCTCAATCCAGGCCTGAGAACGCCCGGCGCTCGCAGCAGCCCGCCAAGGTCTGCTGCATGGCCCGGCCTGCATGTCTCTGATGCCTGTGGGGGGCTCAGAAGAGAACAGAGACAGAGGGAGAGAAAGAGTGAGAGAGACTGTGTGAGCCGTATCGCAGAGAGGCAGTGCAACATGATCAAACAGCATGAAGAGGAAGGGAAGCAAGTGCTCTAAAAATGGCAGATGATTCAGTGAATCTTGCTCTCACACACAGACACACACGCACCATGCTTTCATATTTAACTAAAGCCCAGGCCCCACATGTGTCTCACTCAGAGCCTTTGTTTCCTCACCATGGTGGTCTGCTAAGCACCTGAGAGGGAAGAGGGCGGGGGTGTCTTGGTTTTCTCTTCACAGTAGAGACTGGGGTGGGGTGGGCGAATAGACAGAAGAGCCAAGTGAGCCAATCAGCATCAAACTCTGCCAGGACTCAGAGCCAGAATATGGCACAATAATTCCCATACATAAAATCAATGATTTGTTTAATTTAGACAGAGCTCGTAAATGTGTTAATTCTGAGAGACGGCCTACAAATCTAGAGGACCTTGTTATCCCATTTGCTGCCCCATTAGTTGGGAAATGATAGAGGGAGTATTGTTAAGATACTGAACATTAAGCTTGTTGGTGCGCTGTGGGTGTGTGGCGTGAACTGGCCTACATTACACTAGCCTTCCCTGACTGACATCTTTAATATCTTATTTACTTGTAGACAAGGTCATTTATTATATATGAATACATGCATAAAACACATATTATCTATTATCACTCCCTTCAATAGATAATAGATAATATTCAAAAAATTTGTACCAAGGTCTTAACATTTTTACCATGTTCAAATTTGAGTTAGTCATCTAGAAACACCTGCACCTTTAATATTTCCATGTCCTTCTTCATAATTAATGGTGAGTAATGGTGAACTAATGACAGGGTCATGCCCATTTGGTCCAACTACATATAAGAGGGCTCCCATTGCACAAACTGCTGAAAAAGTGCAGGCTGGCTATAATAGTGAGGTGTCAGAACACACTTGCTGTGTTTAGGGTTGTATAGGTGTGAAGTAGTCAAAGTACCCATGTTGACCTCTCTCCATCACCAAATCTTCAGTGGAGACATCAAAACGGGACCGTGGAGCCCTGGAAGAAGGTGATGTTTTTTATATTGTGTGGATACCCAGACAAATGTGCATCACTTACCTGGAGAAAAGTTGTCACTAGGATGCACATAAGAAGAAGGCAAGCCAGCAAAGGCAGTGTGATGCGCTGGACAATGTTCTGCTGGGAACCCTTGGGTCTTAGAGTTCATGCAGATGCTACTTTAACATGTACCTCTTTTCTAAACACTGCTGTAGACCAAGTACACCCCTTCATGGCAATGGTATTCCCAAATCCCAGTGGCTTCTTTTAGTAGGATGAGTTGGGTAAGTTGCAGAACAAAGTGTTGACTTGGTCTCCAAAAATTCCCCAGATATCAATCCAGTCGAGCATCTGTGGAATGTGCTGGACAAACTAATGCTAACGCTTCGTGTCAGATACGACAGCAGAGCGTCAGAGGCTTTATGGAGTCCATGCCATGGAGCTGTTTTGATGACACAATTAAGCAAGTGTTTTTAATGTTGAAGTCAGTGTACACAGTGTGTGTGTATGTGTGTGTGTAGTATATGTTAACGTAACATAACCACAAGCTGCTAAATTTAGACAAATTAGGCAAACACACAAAATTAGGCAAATCTCCTTCAAATATATAACTGCATATAAACACATGAATGTAAAGAAAAGTGTTCCATATTCTTTCCTCCACTGGAATCTACCCTTAGATTTGACAGTGGTGAGAGAGCAAAAGATACTTCTTCAGCAAATTTACAAAGCTGAGAACAAGGTCTCAATGGGATCTTAATGCCCAGCCTTTTTGCTTCTTAAAAAGCACAGCAGAGGATAAAATCAGAAAAGTCTGACTCTGGAGTGCTCACCTCCATCACTTGCTGCTCCTTTCCTGCTAACAGCACATTATTAGTGCTCCCATCGCCCTCCGCGTCAGGCTTCAACACTCATCTGTCTGTGTGCAACTCAGCAATTAGGGGACACGCAAGCAAATGCCACCCATGACCCGGAGCACAAGGCGACTGACAAACAGGCAGCGACAAATCCCAGGCTAATTTAGAAGCCCGCTGCTAAAATCTCGTTATTCGGCCATTCAGATTTAGCAGCTTGCCCAGACAGGGCCATAAACTCATCTAGCCATGAATTATTGAAGTGGCAGGAAAGTGGTATAAAGCAAAATCAACACTGTTTGGTTCAATAATGAAGTTTGCCAAAAGCGTCCACACACTTGCAATGCTTCAGTAACCACTTGTTTTGACCCTCATGTGATTGGGCCGAGAACTAGAATGTTTGGACTCCATGCTAGCATCTTTTCAAAAATTAAAATGAAAATATGTTAAAATGCAATTGATTTTTCAAAACGTATGGATAATTAATTTTGTCTTCAAACACCCTCTGGAGAAATTGTTCAGAGTAGTTGCAACTGGAATTAGGTAAGGGACCTCTAAAAGGTACAGAAAGTTATTATATTAAATGCTCTGTATACACTGCCTAATGCTTGAGACATTGATTTGCCATTGTTTTACAGTTTTACCCTTTACAATTTACAGTTTTACAATTGTTTTACAATTGTACAGTGTAGGCTGAAAACATCCATCTTAATCTGTTAATGGTAGAGGGGTTCATGTAGAGGGGTACAGAAATACAACCAAACGAAAACATTTCCTTTTTTAGATTTACCATTATTTTATAATTAAGTTACATTACTCTACTATGAACAACTTCTCAGCCAACCACTGAGTAACTTAACTATTGTGGAGATTTATTTTTTTTAATGCTGGAATTCTTTAAAACTAATGTCACTGGAAAAAAAATATTCAGCATGGAATTCAAATAGCTTCTGTGAAAAACATTTCTGCAGCAAAATGAGGAAAATGAGATTCTCCATAAAACATTCATTAAAACAAAATGGGAAAGGAACAGAAAGACTAGTCCGAGTTGAAACTCTAAAAACTGACTAGGAATTGAAGGGATTGAAAAAATCCCTGATGTCCCTTCCTCAGCTTTGATTCTGAGTGGGAAAAAAGAGCAACATTGACATGTGGGCTTTATGTGACGAGACACCCCTCGACTTGCTCGTCATGTTGCATTTACGTTATCAGCTGCCAGTGTGAGTGGACGCTTACAGGGCCATTCAAGTGCTTGGACCTCCAGCCTTGTCTTCACACACTCTCCAACTGACTCCCAGCCTCCACTGAGGGGTTGTCTCCATCAGCTCCAGCTCCTTCCCTCAGATTTAACACAATCTCTGGGGCTCTGCTTCAAGTCATGTGAAATATGACTCAACACAAAGTACCCTCTTCATGCATATTTAGAGACTCTAACACACCTGATGCACAATCCCTTCTTGACTTGAAGAGTGTGTGTTAGAGCAGGATGTGCAGGGCAGGGGTACTCCAGACCATCGCCGTCCCCAAAGGCTGTAGTTTCCACAGTAAATCCAAGGATCGTCCTTGTACAGCCTAAGTCAGTCATTTTTAAATATAGCATGTGTAAAAAGTGCTCTTTATTTAAGAGCTTAGGTTTATTGCCAGTTTCCAACCCTGTAATACCTCTCTTAACTCCAGTGCATGAGTGAGTGTGACATTTCTCCACAGATAGTCTTTGTATGTTTGTGTGTGTGTGTGTACATGCACACAAGTTTGTGGGTATATTTGAAACGTTTACAGCACAAGTGTTGCACCGTCTTTTGTGACCACTGACTGCTTCTGTCCAGCTCCTTCAGGAATAAGGGGACGCCCTCTGAGATTGTCCATGAACCTCTTGCACCTCTACTTGCGTGACGTCCACTTTGCAGCCCTTATTTGCCTTTGAAAGAGAGAGACGTTCTTTTGTGCGCGTGTCAAGCCGTCTATTTCACAGTCACCAGCGGCTAATCATATATCCTGTCAGCGCGGCCGTGTTTTACACTAAACCTTATTGTTCCAGCTGACATCTGTTTGGACAGCTTGGGATCCGTTTATGATACAGAAATGACGCTGTGTTATAGCTAAATCAATAACGTTACAGTGGTTGTAAATATATTAACATAGGGGACAGATGAGTAGGGATGAATAATTGTCCAAATAAATCCCATTGTTCTAGATAGTAAAGACATGAAGATGTAATTGATTAGCATTTTGAAGGTGATAATAAGACATTTTCTGCTCTGCAGAGGCAGATTGTGTGTGTGTGTGTGTGTGTGTGTGTGTGTGTGTGGGTGTATGCGTGCGTGCGTGCATGTGTGTGTGGATTTTAACTGTCGTGACATGTCCTTGTGGAGTGATCTCAACCGTGATGGTAATAACAATAATTATCTTCTAAGTGTGCAAAGTCAAAGACATGAATATTCTCATACAGCCCGAGTCGGGCCGACAAATGCTTTCAAATGTTTTCATCAGGACAAATTAACTGTAATTGCACGCCGAATTGTTCCAGAAACATCAAGCGCCGTTGCTTTGTTAACCTGATGTTTGAAATGAAAGGGACTTTTTAAGGTTCAACTGTGCCAATTTTGTCCGACGACGTCAGGCAGGAAAATTGCACCACAAAAGGAAACAAAAAAATATGATTATGAGATAAATGCAAAGACAAAACAAGATTTTTTTTTCTGCCAACCACCAGAAATCCTCCTACTTTCTTTAAGAGGCTGAAAAAAAACAGCAGAATTTGCTATCACTTTTGATTAACATTTTAGTTACTCTTCCACAGGCATTAGATATCTGAAGAATGGTTATTAATAAGAACATAATTTCTACAGATTAACCTCGGTTTGCCTTTATCCTTGCTCAGGAGACCTTTGGAAAATTGATCCTGTAAGATTGATGGATGTCCTGTTCGGAGCCTCGTCCTTGTGCCAGTGGGGTTTTCTTTTTTTTTTGCTGTATTCTCGAGAGGTCGTTTGTTTAATGATGCAATTGCATCTCATTTTGGCACTTCTCTGTAATGTCACATTGAACAAACTTAAAAGAAGTCAAAAATGTCCCTAATGAATGCAGTAGGAAACAATCAACAAGTAAGAGATGAATGAATGATGAGTGTTTGCACTTGATAGAAACAAATCTCAATAACTCGACTGAGTTGAAAATGACGAAAAAAGAGGTTAGGCTGGGAGCTAACTGTCTAAAAGATTAACTGAATTTACAACTCATAGAAATATAAAATAAAATCCATGCATTTCATTTACTAAATTATTTCCACCTGAATAAAGTACACCACATTATTACCTTTATATCTTGCAGTTTACTAACTTCTGCCCATGAAAGTATGTGAAAATGTACACATTTTAATCCTGAAAATTGACATGTCTGTAAAAACATCAATAAATTTGTGTTTGCATGATTTTATGTGATGTAGTGTCATTTCTTTTAGCCTGTTTCCTGATAAAGCATAGTTGTCTGCCCCTTCTACACTGACCATGTCTGCCAATGTGCTGTCCGAAGCGAACAGCATGTCAACAAAGGCCCTTGGCCGTCACAGGCACACGGCCATTTGGCTGAAGATGAGCAATGAAATCGGCCTCATTATGGAGCTGCACGGTGGGGCCCTGTTATCAGGACCTGCGCAACGGGGCCCACTGTAGAAGATGGAGCTGGGATAGGGCCTCTGCTGTGGAGGAAGCCTTGATGTTGACACAAAGGATATTAGTCACCCTGCAAGAGCAGGGGGCTTTGCCTTTGATTCCCATTTCCTCTCTCCCATTTAACTGGACACGCCAAACAAGGGCAGATGGGGGCTCGAGAGAGTGGACACCAGGGGTATTGGTTGTGTGTGTATGTGTGTGTGCCCGCATTCGTGGAGTAGAGGAGGGATTATATTTATTGTTCATGTATTTTTAAAGAGGCCACCTGCAGTGTCAAATGTGTAAACATGGTTTGACCCAGGAGAGCGGTGAGGGGGGAGGTGTGTGGGATGGCAGGGTAAGAGGGGGGTCTCTTACCGTGCTGTTCCACTCATCTCCCCCCTCTGGGAAGCACACCAGCTCTGGTCATTCCACTTCGTTAACAAAGACACATCCTGTTCGCTAATGTCATTAATGCCCCTTATTATGACGTGAACGTACATATTAACTATTGATCACCTTTTTGCCTTTATTCAATAATCAATTCAAACTGGTTTAACTGAGTCCCCGTTTATCTCAGTGTGAGGTTATTAAACAAAAACAAGGTAAAAAATCTAATGGAAATGCAATGTTAAAGAAATGTGCTTAAACACAAAGGCATTAATATTGACCAGTATTATACTTAACCCCTTAAACCCTGTGAATTCTATTTAACCCCTAAAAGCATATTGTTCAGTTATCAAGACTTATTGTTCAGCAACTACTATCAATTATTAATTAGCTAAATAAATGTCAGTTCTGACTTCATCTGTCTTTAGTTTAATAAAGACCAAGGCACACACCTTATTGCAATGTGGAACTTAACTGTTCAAAGTAAAGGTGCCAAAAAGCTTTTTTTTTTTGTTTGAAGCCATAGAACAGCCATATAGATTACGTAGAGTATCTTTCAATTGAACTTATTTAGAGAACATTTTGAGTAAAAGGGAAATGTGTGAAGAACCTTTTAAAGTTTAAAGAACCTTGTTAACCATCTGCTATGTATGACCTTCTGATGAGGACCCAAACAGAGCACAATAGCAATAGATCCCACCATCCTGAACTCTGGATGTCATCAGATAGTGTAACAGAAGACAGCAGAAATGGGATGACTCAACTTGATGCAAGACATCCAGGTGATGACTCGGATTGAATCCATGCCCACACCAGGTTCAGCAATCTCACACACAAAGTATATTAAAGCACAAAGTGTACAGTGGCTCAATTTCTCTCCATCTTCAAAAATCTACTGAAGGCTCATCTATTCAGACAGCACCTCCTCTCCTGAAACACTATTTATGCAAAACCATGTTTTATCTTTTTATCTGAATAAGCTTGCACTACTTGCACTACCACCTATTTAAAGATTTAGATTTTAGAACTCTCTTCTAGCTCCTCATGGTCCTGAAGCTTGATTGTTTAAGTCACTTTGGATAAAAGCATCTGCCAAATGAATGTAATGTAATATAATGAAATGTGTAGGCATCGTCATTATCCACAGAGCTTGGCACGTCATCGGTCTCCCGAAATGTCTGTTGAATAGCTGTTAGCAAAAGCAGCTTCATCAGAAATGTCCCACAGAGGCAAAATTAGATTACTTTAAGGTTCATTATAAAATAAGGTTCATTAGAAGTGACATGTATAATTTCTTTTGTGTACACGGACAGCCAAGCGGCTGGCAAAATAATGGCAAAAGCTCAGATTAAATTCAGGCTATGTTCAACCCATGCTATGAGGCTGTTGGAAGTGGGTAAAATATGACAGGTTCTTCAAGTACACTTATACAAATGCAGCAACAGGCATCACATGCCTGGCCTTGCACTCTTAGACCTGTAATACCGTGATAGACTGTATAAACACTGGAACTGGAGCCAACTACACCGGGCAAATATCATGAAATGCATAAATGAACCTACCTGGTGACTGAAATCTTCATGGACACAAAATCAGGAAGTGGTAGGTACAGCAGATGTGACATCTCGGGAAGCAGGAATTCACATAAATTGAAAACAGATGAGCTAAATAGATAGACTGCATAAAAAAAATAAACTGTTAACTTTTAACATCATTTCTGTTGCATTTCCATTCAGTCAAACAGAGCTGAGTCACTGTACACCTTCTCATCGCAACATGAAATTCTGTTGACGGTGCAACACTGAAACACTTCTGGGCATTATTCACTGAAATAGAATTCTCTTCGGATAAAAAAAATAGATTAAGCACATTGAAATGTACTTTCATTCAATTTTGTTCATTTAATGCAACCCACTTACTTAAAAACAACACAATTCATGTATTTAATGTCAGTATAGTTTCAGTTTGTAGGTTAAACAACCTCATTGGTTCATTTTATGTGGATAAATGAGTTATAATTACACTGGACAAACTAAAAGCTACCTAAATCAATATATTCATGTATGCCAAAAACCCTTTTAGGTAAATGACTAAAGTATTTATGACATTAAGACGCAGGTGAAAAGTCACTGTTATGCCAACTTTTCAGAACTAATAACACATAATGAGAAAAGTCCATTTACAATGGACCTTGAGAAAGAATGATTTTTGAAGTGGCCGCAACACACACCACAATTTTCAAGAAACAATCTGTCACATACTTATTAAGTTTGAGAACAAGTGATGAAAACCACTCATGTCAAATTCAGATGACCGTTAAGATGGATCCTTTTCTCTTCTGGTGACCTTTGGCCTGTGTGCTGAGGGAGTTCCAAACAGAGTGTCTCTGCTCTAAACCTAGGCGACTGGCTCAACTGCCAACAGAGTGAAGGAGCTTTTACAGTGCTGGCAACTAAAACTAGATGAAGTTCTGAACAGGTTACATCCCACAAAGGCAAGTCAAATGATCTGTCAGTGATTTGGAGTTCAGTTTTTAAGTTTTTTTTGTAACAGGAATACAAGGATTGCTGTTTATTGATTGTGGTTATTTAAACACAACACAAACCTGATTCATCATCACAGTTATACCTGGATTTGTGGCTTCCCTAGTGGATATTTTACAGCACACTTCTCTTCAGCTTTAGCAGTACTAACCCTGCACTATCTACTATTTCAATATCGAGTTCATCTGTATAGCTCTTTTTACAAAATACACTGGCCCAGAGCAGCTTTATAGAAATCTGAGTCCTTCTTAATGAAGCAGTTGGGGGAGACAGTGGCAAGAAATATTCTCAAAGAGCATGAGGGGGAAACACAGAGAGGAGCCAAGCATTAAAAGGACAAGCTCTCTAGGGGAATGAAGAAGAAACACTGAGAGGAATCAAGACTCAAATGGAGAATCCACCCTCCTCTGAACACCTTATGTTACAAAACCTTTTGAACTAGAAAACAATGAACTGTCCCTACAATGGCCATCTACTAGGGGTGGGAGGTATAAACGGTATACGGTAGAAACGATATGAATTTGGCCAACGGTCGAGATTTTGACCATACCGGCCTACCACGATAGCATACACAGGGGGAGGAAGAGGAGGTGGTCGTAAAGAAGACCGGTGCGACGTCGGTCATACAGACCTGGTTTGGATTTAAGGAATCGGATGTTGAGCAGAAAAATATAATGTGCAAAGTATGCCGGCCGACAGTAAGGCCTCGTCCACACGGGCGTCTAAATCATTTTTCGGGCGTTCATGGCGCCAGGTGAGCGCGGACTGAGCGCCGACCGTTTTTCTGCTCATTGGCGCGAATCACAGCATCCACACGGGCGTTCAGCCCCGGTGCTTGGTTGGCTGCGCGTTCGTGAGGCGTCAGATTCTGCCGAAATCCTCTCCTGCCTACAGCGCCGTATCAGGAGGATTTTTAAAACGATAATATCGATTGTAAGTTTTAACAAAGAATAAAACTTTGTTGTCAATATAGAACTAAAATGCTTTCAGTGTAGAACTACAAATCAAGATGGCCAACATGTAAACAGTCTGGAGAGAATAATTACTGCCCCCAC
>JBBPCX010000011.1:19028911-19041314 GCA_037974365.1 Hydrocynus forskahlii
ATGCTTCAAATTATATGACAATATAGATTTTAGGCCATATCACCCAGCCCTACCATCTACTAATATTTCACTGTGCCTGTACAGACTATCCACCAGACCTGTCCATTACCTGTACTGTTTGTCAACTGGCTCTCTCCTGACCCTCCACTAGGCCTTGCATTGGTAGTACTAAACCTACAGAGGCTACACCATCTACTAACCCCTTCCAAGGATCATCAACTGATTTTGAGGCACTTCCTCTCAAAGATGCCCAGCTTAACTTCAACGTCCTCGCTACCCTAGCAATGTGTTCCTCTAAGAAGCTAAGATGCTAAGAAGGCTTTGAAGCTAACAAGCAGTGGAAACGAAGGGTGCAAGCATCAACCTCACAACGAAGGTCATCGTTGCCTAACGTCTCCTGTAAAAATCTGCACTCAAATGCACCGCAAACTCAAAAGCTGTTGGCCTGTACTCACTAACTTAATGCATCTGCGTGTTAGAGAACAACTTCCTATCAGAGCTATATAACTGTATCTTATAAACAAAGAATCATTTGTTTGTGTCTTATAACATCTTATAATGCGATACACACGTTACTGGTATAAAAAATCAGACATTTGAACAGTAAACATAGTTAAACTCCTAACCCCAATGACTGAGCGTTCCTGCCGGTATTGAAAAATAGGGCTATTCTATGTGTGCCCTTCTGATAGAACTGTTTTCTTGAATTGCTCTTCTTTGTTTCTCTCCTTGCTCACTCTCTCTTATGACTGCGGACACAGTTTTAACATACTCAATCAGCCAAAAAAAGTGATAATAAGGAAGAACTAGAGTAAATGGTGCTGTAAACCGATGCTCATGGTGTCCAACTATGTTCGAACCAATAGTCAGTTTGCTGTGTTCCAGACCTTATCTCTTATTAAGCATAATGCGGACTTCTTTTCTAAATCTCACATTGCCTCCATTGGGATGTTAAGTAATCTCAAATAGACACACTCTGACAATGTATAGCATGCGGACATCGGAAAAAACAAAAGAAGTACAACTAAATTTACAGAGGCTGCACCTAATCATTCAGAAAAGCTGAATTCCGGCACAAATCATGGCCAATCAACCACATTTTGGACTAGAAGGAAAATTGTGTAAATTTGATTAGTAAACTATTGCTTTCAGCTGCTCCTCCAGCAGCAGCACGCTGGTTGTCGGTCTTGACCTTTGACCCTTAGCTATGGCAAACTGCAGTGGCCTGACTGATGGCGCAGAGTTTAACGTTCCCTCGAGACGAACAGCCACACGTCCAGCCAAGACCTCTCTGTTGAAACATTGATTCAATGGATGGCCTTTCAGCACGCACAGGTTGGTGACAGGGGGGACTTCTGTAACCTCTGAACCTTCAGCACAGTGCCACTGGCCAGTTAGGCCGAAGTTAGTCTCCGTACTGAAGTCTGCGGTTGGAGGGGGCCAGTGCTAAAGTGTGATTAGAAGTCCACTGAACAAACATGGCTACCCGTATTGAATTCCTGTCAAGTCCATGCAAACTGAAGGTGACAGATGTAATTTGTTTGTCCCGTTGCCTTAATTTAAGTTGATATCTTTAAGCGCAAGGAAGGCTGGGTAAAATGGCAGGAGGAATTGGATGCAGGGAAGGCTGCTATTCAGAGAGAGATGTGGGAGTTATCCACGACACACTCAGTTACTGTCCACTTGTCTTCTCAGCGGTTTAGCATATACCAAGCCACATTCAGGAAGAGGCCTTTCCTTTTTCTCAAATGTAGATGATCAGCCAAGACGAGGCTAATGGCTTACAGGTAAAGGAAACTTCAAATAGCCCTGCTCAAACTGCCTCAAACTGCACTGTCTTGGTAGTAATCACAAATAGCTTATGCTGTTTCTGACACTGTAAAACAGACTGTTAATGGACAAATGTACTGACAAAATTCAGGCTTCAAGAGGGCTGCTGTTACTGTTTGTAGATATGTGACATACTTTTGCTATTTTTTTACATCCTATTATATTACAGAGTTTCTATGACTTGTTAGCTACTAGTTTTAGAGCAAAACTGAAAAAATGTTAAAAATGATATCTCTTCTTAAACCTAGTCATTATACCTAATATTACTCATTATGGGGCTGTAGTAAGAATAATGTAAGATTAATTGTTTAATGTTTAAACAGTTAACCGGTTTAAGTCATTTTATCAAGAGAAATATAGAATATCTGGCAGACCATTTTACTTATTTAAATGACGCTTGAGCTTAAAAACAACCTGCTAATATGACAGAACCATTTATTAAGAGATAAAAAGTCTTGAAACAAGTGAAAATGTCTAGAAACAAGTGAAGTAATCTTGCAATAAGCTTACAGTACCATAATGAGAAATGTCACATTACATCTAAGATGATTTCACAAGACAGCAGTGTGTGAGTATGTTTGGGAAAAGGTAGAACATGTGTTAATTTAAAAAAACACTGTCACCATTACAGCTGTGGCTGGATGCTGGTCATGCCACTGCTCCCGGTGAGCGAGGAGGAGCTGGAGAGTTAGAGAGAGACTCAGTGTATTAACCAGGAGTGAAGGCATCATGTGAGTAACAGAGTCCACCAGAGAGCCAAAGAGACAGAGAGAGAGAGAGAATGAGCAATGGAGAGACAGAGAGAGTGGGAGTGAGAGAAGGGTAGAGAGGGAGAGAGCGTGTGCGTGTCTACGTGCGAACGAGGACACTGGCGGACAGCTACAAGATGGAGTAGCAGGAAGCGGGAGATAAGCTGTCGCGCCGGAGACAGTGTGTGACAGTCCTCGAAGCGGCAAGCAGGCGAGAGTGTGACAGGGAATACAGAGAGCGGCATTATTGTTTAAATCATTGATTGCTTCCCTCCTCCCCTCCGCCGCTGACGCCCGTGACACCAGAGAAAGTGGAGAAAAACAGCGAGCGCACCGCGCCCCTTTGTTCTTCTTCATTTCCACTGGATGCACTACCTACTGCCTTTGTCCAGGCCTTCGCCTTCACTTCGTCTGCAGGCTCTTTTCTTCTTCCTCGCTCCCTTTTCCTTTCTCTGTTTCCTTTTTCCCTTTTTTAGGAGTACATTCTCTTTGGTGGAACCTGCTCTATTCTGCTTTCACCACAAAAGGCTGCAGTAAGATGAAGAAATGGAGTTTAAAATCTTTATAGTTTCATCCAAAGCAATTTGAGAAATGTGCTATAAACATTTTTAAAGGAATATCAGCAGGCATTTCATCAATTGCCTAAAGACTATAGATCAAAAAGGGCCCATGTCTTATGTTTTTCATGTACTTAAACATTTGCATGGATTTATGTACTAAAAAGATCCTTTGCAGTTAAACAGGCTGTTTCTGTGTGTGTAATCGACCTCAGTTCTTACCGGCTGCCATATGTTGTCAGGGCTGAAACACTTCTTATTACTCCTTACAACGTATTACATAGTTGTAAACATGTTGATTCATTTGACATAGCAAAATCAAGTTTAAAAATCAGATAAAAAAATCAAAATCAAGTTTGAAATCAGATCATGCAACTACATGTGAGAAGTGAATGTTTAAAGATTAATAATGGATTAACTGTTAATAGTTTGCCTACTATATTGAACTAATTTATTTACAGATCTGTTTTCTATGGTTTGGATGAACCAGAGTAGTACTGTGATTAACTTTTGGGGTCTATAAGAGACATTTTTACTAATTCTAATTCTTGTGAAAGCAAGACACTTTAATGCTGAAAAGCATATTCTTTTTTCCACAGAGCAGTTGTCTAGTTAATAGACTTGATCAATGTCTAAAAATTCTTTATACTGAACAGCCTGAAAATGTACAAAAAGGATCATTCAAATAATTATATATCTCTATAATTAACACCATTAAACTATTTTCCTGGATTGGCCCTTCAAACCATCCACTCAGCTGCTTGTACTCTGGTGCCATGACTTTGCAACTGTAGTCCTCTTGTTTAAATGCAGCTTTCAGTCAGAAAGTTCCATTTACGGCTTTCTAGATGAAGATTTTTCCTGTCTTTCCTATCTTTTAATATCAGTAACAACTGGTGGGTCCCTACAGCAGACAACCCTGGACTCGTGGTGGCAGGAGAATGATGGATAAATCTCTGATGGGATGGGGGCGTAAACTGCGTCCACCTTTCATCATTTTCACATTCATCATGTGTTCATGTGATTTTCATGTTCAGGTTTGTGTGAATGCTGCATTCATACATTGAAAATAATGTTATAAAATTACTGAAAATGACATACATTCTGATTAGAGCTTTAACAAAATGCACTGCTTTTAAATGAAAAAACTGTCAAATCTTTCAAACTCTCAAATGAGGGGAGATATGACACGATTTGGTTGCAATTCATTGCAATTGATTATTTTGTTCATTTGACTGCTTTAGTGTACGTACAAGCGGTCATGTTTACCACACCAGAGATATACAGGCCAATCCAGTAAAGAAATTACAAGAAATATACAACAGATAACTGAGATCAGATAAAATGAGTGTCTCAGCAATATGTTGGCACAGAAATTCTTTTTATTCTTTTTCTGTTTTGCATCACTGTATGTCTTCGTATAGCCTTGCCTATATGAGACAGAACTGGGTCTTTAAGCTGGGTGACGTCTCACTGTAAAATGACAACACTCAGTCAGTCCAAATCATATTTCACTCATGACCCTGCACGCTCTCCACGCTACTGTCGATCTGACAGTGATGTAGAAAACAAGTCGCAAGAATGACCTCACAGCTTTAATCAGATACTCTCTCTCTCTCTCTCTCTCTCTCTCTCTCTCTCTCTCTCTCTCTCTCTGTGCAGGCAGTGGAACAGTGGAGGAAGTGTAAAGTGTTGGGCAGAAAGTGGCTAACAGTGAGGTCTAGTGACATCCCCCCCTTCATTCCCTTCCCTCCCACCTACCCTCCCTCCCTCCCTCCGTCTCTCCGCAGGCCGCCTGTCTCTCCGGCTCGCCCCGGAGCCTGACACTGACGTGACACTCGTGAAATAATTATGAACCAAAAACACTGCTGACAGCAAACAGCCCGCTCCCCTCAATGATGTGTCACCCGTGATTAGCATGGGTCCTGCCATCCTCACAGCCCTCAGGCAGGGAGAGAGATAGAGAGAGAAAGAGAGCGGGAGGGAGAGGGAGAAGGAGGGAGAGAGAGGCAGGGAGAGGGGAGGAACAGCAATGGATAAGGACAGTGAGCTCCGCAGCGTCAGTGAAAGAAAACGCAAATAAAAGCGAGCAAAGCAATACCGAAAGCAGAAAAAGGATAAAGAGGCTGATGGAGAGGTCGAAGTAAAGACAAAGAGGAGGAAGAGGGAGAAAAAATGAGAGAGGGAAGGCGAGAGAGGGAGGGAGAGAAGGATAGATGCCCCTTCATAGCCCCTGGCCATGCTGGAATAAACCCTGGATAGTGACACCTGTATCTGTCGCCTGCTGTTAACAGACATATGCCTCGCTTCAGGGCCAGTGCACATCAACACCAGCGGCAGCCAGCTTCCAACGTGCAGGCCCTGCCCTTTCCCCGCTAAATACCAAAGGTCATGCCATGTATGTGTGTGTGTATGAGAGAGAGAGAGAGATAGAGAGAGAGAGAGAGAAATACTCCAGTCTGAACCAATACTCCAGTCTGACATACTCCAGTCTGAACCAAGGTTAGTCACAATTAGTAAGTCAAAAAAAGAATTTCAAGAATTTAATGTGCCTATAACACCCTGCCATTAGAGAAAATGATTACTGATACAATTCTGTATGTCTTCACAATAATTTTGAAGAAAGTTTTTGGTCTAAAATGTATTTTTAAAAAGTCATTCATGTTAGACAAGGCTAGGCAGAATGTTGAAAAGTGAAACTGTCCTTAAAAGAACAGGGATTTTTTTTAAATTATCGCTTTTTTACCATCATCAACCTTACAGATACCATTTAGAAGACACATTGAGACTCACTGGGTGTTTTCGATGGTAAAACCCCAGGTTCCTGTCACCACCACTGTCATAAAATCTGACTGGACAGGTTTTTCAAAAAGAACCATTTCACATCAGACCACTCTGAATGGCTCACCTCAATCACAGAATTAAGCAAAAAGTTTGAAGAGTAAGTGGAACTCCCCTTACTGTCAGGTGACATAAAACTGTCACCTTACTGAATTGTAAACACAAGTAATTTGAGTTTACAGGGTCAGATGCAGCTGGTGCAGGATGGACCGATGCCAGTGTTCAGAATGTTTCACTCATGAACTTATTTACTATTCACGGCATTGTGCTTGCTGTATAGTGAACTAACTGGGAAGCAATAAAAGGAAGCAAAATGTTTAGAGCTAAGAACAATAAAATGGCTGACACACTGACCTATTTCTCTAATATGGAGTGAATCTGAAAGCCGCTTTAAAGTGTTCACAAGGTACCAGAGAATGTGTCTGAAAGAGAACCGCTGCTGATTCATCCCAACTCAAAAATTCAGATGATGCGACAAGTGCCACACACAACAGTGGCCCTGTATGATGTTGTTACATTTCTGTGTGGTCCCTCTGAATAAGACAACACTGTTAGAAAAACGTGTACCATATAGGTAAAATTTAGTCCCCCAAGGTCCAAACAACACAAATGTACACACAAAGGTACAAATGGTCCTCAAGGTGAATTTATGGTTGTTTTAACCCCAGGGTTATGAAGGCATACTTATACTTATTTATAGTCACATATAGTCATATTTCAAATATAACAAAAATGTTGTTAACAAGACAGGGTGAATGCAACTTATAAAACATAACTGCAAACAGTATAAGTATGCTCCCTAAGGAAGTAACAGCGTTTGCAGCCTAAAATGTGTTTTTTTCTGAGGGTGTAATATGACCAAGGATGTTTTGCATTCTGTCAATAACAAAGCCATTCACTCCAGAACAAAAACTTTCAACTCCAAACACTGCAGTTTTGTACTGGATTGCAATTACAGATCTCTACTGTACTCATTTAAGTTATAGTTCCCCTAAAAGGTACAACTAATCCAGCGTTAAAAACTAAAAAATGGTCATGTGGAACAAAAAGTTGAAATACAGCCTTGTTTCCACTAATGTCTCAACACTGTTTTCCACATCTGTTTATGGTCACAGAAAGCCAGCCGACATTTTGAAGAGGAGATGGTGACTCTATAAAGGAGACGAGTGCGTCCCTCCAGCCTCCGCTGCCAGGGAGAATTTGTCCGACAGTGCCGAGATTGATAAGTGGATTTAGAAAGCCCCTCCGCAATAGGTGGTAAAATGGCTTTGTTTCCACGACTTGGAGGCATAAAACGACCGTGTGTACATAACTCTTCTGAACAGAGAGCAAATCCCAGAAAAACAACTTGTCGTCTGAGTGGACAGTACATTCCGCTGCAGTGTATTCGGAGATAAATCTAAGATGATCAGCCATGAAACACTCGACATCCTGAGCTGGGAAAGGGCTGGATTTATGGGGGCGGGACTCTTGGGTGTCAAGAAGCGACAAAACAAGACAGAAAGCATGAATAAGAAGCAATTTTTGTGGTTGTTACTAAATCAAACTGATGCGGTTCCCAAAACGTTTTATTAGTGGTTTCTGTGTAGGTTTACCTAGGTTGTATGTGATGCTAAGGCTTGCACTAAGCCATAAAGGCTTAAGGCAGTGGGTCCAAATCCTTGCCCTGGACTACACCCGCATTCACAAACAAACTGGTGTAGTTTGTTTGTAGCATTAATGTAATACAGACCAAAGACATCTTAACTGACTGAAGACAGGATGAACCATCATCCCCTCTCAGCATACCTGCTTTGGTACTCTGTTTTGACATGTACATGTGTTCATCATCGCTCTCAACTGATACTCATAGAACAGATCGTTTTGGATTTAAAACACGGCTATTATATAACGGGAGCCATCATATAACACTCAAGTTACACACACTTGGCAACACATTATTTATAATATATATCACTGTGCCAAGTAATTTTTTTATCGTGAAAGCAAAAGCACAGTAATACACATCTCCCATAGCTTGTTGCTTTAAAATATTACATGATAGATTTAAAAAGATATAAAGAAAATTAATGAACCAAGTCATGACAGAGAAAGCTATGATTTAGTATGTTTGGTGGATATTATCACAGTTATTGTATATCATAAAATCTGTCCAGTTCTTAATTTGTAATCTATTTTATCTATATGTTTGCATCTTCTGGTCTGATGTTGAACATGCCAGTGTGGAAATTAGGGTGGACAACAGTCTATTGCCTCCTGCTTTGGTCTAGACCCAGGGTAATCAAACTAGAATGCACAAAGTATGAACAGAATGAAGAAAGATTTTATTGCGTCAAGTAAAATCCTTTTTTAATCTGAGAATGCACATAAGTGTGAGTGATCGTTAGTAGAAATGACACTGGCACAGACAGGTTTTTAAAGAATCAAGTTTTTGAATCGGTATGGGAAAAGAAATAGTGGTAATGTGCCATGTCTAAACCTTGGAATGGTATTTTCTAATTCTAGTTAAAGAGAAGGCATTCTAAGGCCCTGAGAGTTGCCTTTTGATTTAAACTCAAATTACTTTCTATATGAACAGGTCTGCACCTTTTACTGTTCGGTTAGTCAAAAGGTGTGTCAAAAATGTGAAAGATGTTTTTTCTTTTACAAAACACACATCAAGTTTACAATCCACACCTGCAATCACATTTTCCTGTTTTTTTATATATTATAAAAGTAGTGAATTAAAACCTTGCTTTTGTTATCGCCAGCGATGACTACAACTCAAAAGAGTCAAATGCTAAAAGAGCTCTGGAAGGCAGTGGGTCTAGACTGTCTACATGTATGCTTAGGTGTGCTAATGACTGTGTGTTTGTGTGTGCACGTGTGTTAACGTGCACTCCCGCTGTTGTCGAGGTAGTGTTGGGCCGGGCTGCTGGCGGGAGGGTGGCAGAGAGAGAGAGAGAGAGAAAGAGAAAGAGAGAGCGAGAGAGACAGGGTGACACTTCAGCTTTGAAGGCTTCATGCAATATTAATGTCCACGAGGGAGAATCACTCGCCTGGCCCCAGGGGTCACCCAATTAACTGCAACACACTCCCATTTCCACGGTGGCATGTGTGTTCTGGGCCGTTAGTGCCACACCTCTTTCCCCATACCAGTGTGTGAGCATGTGTGTTTTCTCATTTTTTTGTTTCTGTCTGTTTGTAAGTGTGTGTGTGTGTGTGGGTGTGTGTGTGTGTGTGTATTGCTATATGTGCTTGTGTAGAGTCACCACTATTGTTATGTACTTGGTAAGTCCTTTCACAGTCTTGTCTCTCTCTCTCCCTCTCTCTCTCCCTCTCTCTGTCTCTGAGGACCTCACAATGAAGTGGCTCTGCATTGCTGTGATGCTGGTAGCTAATGTACTCTTGTACTTTTCACAGCTTTTTAATTCGCTTGAAATTAATTGAGTGGCCTGCTGCCGGCTCCTGCGATGAACATAATAAATAGAGCTCCCTTTGGATTTGGACCTGGCAAAGGCTCATGCAGCACATCCAACACACAAAAACAATCCTAGCTACACACACTAGTGTACACGCACTAGTGAACACACACTAACAGAGCAATAATAATAGAAAAGAAGGCCAAATTAGCCAATTAGGAAATCCTGCCCAATCTATGATAAAGAGTCCAGTCTGTACTTCTAGAATTCAGAAAAAACAGTCTCTAATAAAACAAAGGCTGGCAATCTCAGTTCTGGGGAATCAAGTCTCTCCAACTCACTGCTTAGAGTTAGATTACTGACTTATCCATGTTTTGCCCACTGATGAATTCTTCAGTGGCAATTCTGTGAGGTTGGACAAACATTTGCAAAAATTCCATTCAACCTGGAAATTTTAATGCACTACTATTTTATCAGAATATGTATATTTAAGATACTGGGTGTAGTTTTTGGTATACTGGGTGTAGTTTTTGTTGTGTTATCAACATTTAGAGGGCTAAACCTTTGATTAATAGGTTACATCAACACCTACAGTTAGTTTACATCATTACCTACAGTTAGCTAGCTCTGTTAACATCATATCCAACAGTTAGCAAGCTAACATCATAGCCTAGTTACTTAAGCACTGATGTACGTTAGTCTGGATAAGAGCATCTGCCAAATACCTTAACTGTAATTGTAACTGCAGTTAGCTAGCTATATTAACATCATAGCCTAGATTGCTTGCTACAATAACATTAAAGCCTGCAGTTATTTTACATCACAGCCCACAGGTAGCTAAGTTAACACCATAGCCTACAGTTAGCTAGCTGAGTTAACATTCAAGCTATTTGCTGACAATATTCCTCATTCTCCAATATATATATATATATATATATATATATATATATAGACACTATGTAAAATACATGTACAAGTGTATAAATCTGCCGCCTTGAGCTATAAGTAAAGTTGGGCAACTCACAGTTAAAATAAGTTTCAATAATGGATACTAACTTTAGCCATAAGGAAGACTGTGATTCCATGACTACGTCCGGCCTCCCCTGAGAGTGAGCTTTAGCTTATCTACATAAATTGAATTGTATACATAAACTGAATAAAATTTTAAAACTTGAAAATGATTAGATATTTAAAGCTTGCCCAAACCCCTTACAGTTGTTCCAAAAAGACTATTTTGTGGGTGAAGCACAGAAGGTCCTATCTGATGTATTAAATTAGATGTGTAATTAAGGGAAAGCATTGGGTGCTAAGGAGTGAAACCAGGAAGCATGGCAGTAAAGTGCTACACCATTCATCCAGACAGTATCTCCAGTTTAACAGCTTTGCATTATCAGGATGGTAAAAAGGACCAACAGGAGGCTAATTACTGCCCTAAACACAGCTACAAGTGCTCTGAATGCTTATCAGAGCGCAGGCCTGTACAGAAGGGGCAGTTCTATCTCTATCTCCCTCAACAGCATCTCATATATCACAGTCTTGTCTATAGTCTCTATGGTCCTACTGCCTCCTCCAATAACACACAGCCACTGATAGAAGCTAGCATGCCTTACTTTAACATAAAGACTCTAAAGCCATTGCCAGTATGATATTTAGTGTTAGCTGATGACCTTGTGTCAAACAGCAGTCTCCTGATACTGCAACGGGTTATGCAAAAAAACATTAGCACAAACGATGTGACATTTTCCAGTCTCTCTTCATTGCCACCTTTTACATAATTCAGGCCCGGTCTGTAGCCATCGACTTTATTTTACTGTCTGCCCCACAGAAGTGACCTTGACACTTTGCTGCACTTGGTATTCGTATGAGTGTGTTTCTGATCCTGGGGTTTGTGTGTGAGCTTAAGTTCTGGTTTTGCGTGCCGTCCAGGCTGAACGCTGTTTAGCATATGTACCCCTGCTCTTAATCTTCAATCCACTCATATGATTCCTAATTAATTACATGCATTCATAATGGTCATTTAAAATGCAAGGACTGTTTTTTAGAGGATATCAATTATGCTAATGAGAGCAAGAAAGCCCATTTAATACAACTCATTTCCACAAAATGTGTGCTGCTGCGTTCAAGCCATTTTTCCTAAATTTCATTTGTGTCGGAAGAGACTTCTTCTTTTTTCTTTTTTTTTTTGTACATGCACGTAAACTGGAGGTCATTTGAATTAAGACTTTGCTAAACTGCCACATTAGGAAAATATGCAGAGTGATGGTGCAACACTAAAACTTAATTTTCAACTGTGTGCATCTTATGAGTCGGGCTGAACTAATTTGCTCAAGCGCACAGGCAAACACACACTTAACTAAGTACTCATTCATCCTGCAGAGTGAACTGTAGAATCAAAGGCTAACAAACCATCAGTACAAGTGTGTTTTTTATCAGATTTTTATTTATTTTATTGTAATACTTTTTTCATTTAGTTTCACTCAATTACTGCATACCAGCATAATTTTGATCATTATTAGCTATTCGTTGCTTTCTGTGTAGGTTGCTTTATTTTAGTTTCTTACTCTTTTATTTAATTTATTTTATTGTTTTATTGCCTGCCTTCATCTTTTGGTATTTTTTTTTCAAATGTGTTTTATGCATAAACATGACTGGTTTTAATGATTTTCAACCACCCACCTATTCTCCCTGTCTGTCTATTTCTGTGTCTTTATTGCAGAAGGCTACTATTGTGGTCCCATGCAGATAGCACTGGGCATTGAAGTTGATGAGACATGTGTGTGTGTGTGTGTGTGCTCGTACACCGAAAATAAGGGTGTGAAGTACAGGTGGGATGGCCAGTTAGGAGCCTGTATCCAACTGCTCAATGGACATTGTGCCAACAGCCATGCCAGATACTGATTTTACATCTGTCCAGGGGTGTCAGTCCACCTACGCCTGCAACATCCCCCCATGGACACACACACACACACACACACACACACACACACTCACACACATACTCACACACACACACACACACACACAC
>JBBPCX010000011.1:19041414-19069909 GCA_037974365.1 Hydrocynus forskahlii
CATGGACACACACACACACACACACACACACACACACACTCACACACATACTCACACACACACACACACACACACACACACACGCACACACATACACACACAGAGTCTTATTTCTGCACCGGAGCATCGACTATTATTGAAGCAGAATAGACAGAAATGCAATAGACAGAAAAGAATTTCTGAGGTAAAGAATTCATATATTCGCATATATTATTCATGTAAATGTTTATTTTTAAGATGACACCTGATTAACACAAGTAGTTTTTCAATCATTTTCATTTAAATGAGCATGTTGTCAGTATGCAATTATTTCTCATATTAAATACCAACCAGGTCCTTTTTGTTAACTTCTTAGGTCTATATTGAGGAAAACACTTTTTGTTCTCTTGTTCTCAGCTATTTAAAACACCTTTGCTCCAAAAGAGTTTCTATGTGTGCAAAAGTATATTGTCAAATCTAAATAGAAGTTCCCTCTTTTACTATGACAACACATTAATGTGCATGAGTGCTGCAAAATCTTTTAGCAATTTTATAGTACCATACAGTAACATAGCACCGTACAGTTTTATGTTAACAAGACCATGCTAGTATTCATACTTAAATTTTGAGTTAGAACACAAATAGCACTTTACATACTTCTGCATTGTTTATGTAGTTATACAATATCTACCTTTCAGGGTAAAAACAATTAATGGGCTGGTACTTTTCAGTTGCTTTGGTTAAAGAAACAGCTGAAAAATCATAAATACTAAACTTTCCATTTATCCCACATAAAGTCAATTAGCCAAAGCATTTTTGGATTTCAAATTTTGCTCCTTTAGTTTAAACAGGAGGAAAGAGGCTAATGTTGCAACAAATACTAGAAGTCAACAGTCACCAAAATCTTTCCAGTAAATTATCCCTACAACTTCTTTTAACCCACTCAAACCGCATCCATCTCTTCAGTAGGGTGGAGATAACTTGGGTGTGCAGAGAAGATCTTTATAGGTCTACAGCACACTGTAAAGTTTGTGGCTCCTTAATGAAGAGCTGGATCCAGTTGATATAGTTTGAGAAATGTTTTGGAAACATATTTTTACAGAACGGATTTGAGTGACTATTGAAACATCATAAACGACTGACAAACGTAAAGCTCATGAAGAAGCAAAATCTAGACAACAACTGTTCACCAGATACGTTTTCCACATAGCCCAGCTAAATTAGCCTTGGTTGATCGACTACACTTGGGATAAGTGGAAAAAATGCAGAAATTAGATTTAAGATATGCATTTGGGCCTTTAGGACAATTTGTACCTTTGAGAGTACATTTACATTGTTTATACCTCGGAAACTAACATTCACTAGCACTGCACCCTTTTTCTGACAGCGCTGCTATTGCATTTTCCAGATATGAATGCAGGCCAAGGAGTAGAGTGTGTTAGTGCAGAAGTATGTTTGAACGTGACTCTCTTTCAGAATGACCCAGCAAGCCTCCCATAGAGCTTCCTGGGGGAAATTCAATTGAGACCAGTGACATATTAGCATTCTGCTGATCAACGCCAAGGGAAGGTGGACAATCCACTTAACGAGGAGAAAGACTGCTGGGCCGCTTCCTCAACAGCAGATAACATCACACATACAGGCAGGTCACAGCACCAGGCAGTCTCCGACACACTCGGCAGGAACGTGCGCCACCTTGTACTATCGTGTCCAACCAACGCAGAGGAGCCTTCCTCGTTTTTACTGAGGGCCATTAACAGTCTGCTGAATGACATAAGCCATAGTAGGTTGAGCCTAGAAGGCTGCTTGTACAGAAAACGTTCCCCGCTCACGTCCTGTATTTTTCATAAGCGTGTCCACCCGAGCGTTTATGACCATATTTCATATTCCTCCCCATATTAAACAGTCCTCAGTGTCGCTCTAATAATTACATGTCCAATTACGCCTAGTGCTTTGTGCACATTAGTCTCTGACATCCTTCTTAGCCACCAAATCAGCATTCTAGGGCCGCACTATATGAAGCTGGTTGTGAATACTTTTTTTATTCCAGCCTGTAAATACATTATCTGGGCTCTTGACTGTCACAGTAGCATATCTGTCTGTGTTTGGGTGTGTATCTGGGCTTTCGGCATTGGTGCGTGTGTGTGTTTGTGCATCTATGTGTGTGTGTGTGTGTGTGTGTGTGTGTGTGTGTGCATGCATGCTGATTGGAGTAATTAAGCTCTCACTAGATGGACTTTAACTCAGCCTCCACGGCTAATAGACAACAAATATATAAAAGCAATAAACTAATGGTGTGAGTAATTAGGCAAAGCTGTATTTAGACGCATGAGGGAGCAGCGGGCGGTGCTGTGGAGGACAGTCTGCTTCTGCTTTGTCTTATAATCAGAGACCCAGCCTCCTCTGCTGGAAAAGAGAACACACAGGCAGCGAGTGTATTCTGTAGGAGTGTGTGTGAAATAGAGAAATAAATTGAGAGTATTGACTGTCCTGGATGCCACAGACTCAGCAACTCCAACTCAAATCCCTGTACCACTACCCCACATTTAAAAGGGTAGTGGTACAGGGATTCGAGTTGGAGTTGCTGAAATATTAGGCAGCAAAGATTTGACATGTGCCGTGACATCATCCTAGATGAAAAATGGTAAATATTTTCCATTCAAACTGCTCATTTAAGTCAAACATAATGTGTCTTGAGAAAATCATGACTAGTGGCTCAATGATTTTGCATTATTGCTAATGAGATATGCAACTGATCTAAAGCCAAGAGAACAAAAGAGCAACCACTAATACGGATTCTACTCATTCTGTTCTAATTGAACAAATCAGAAGTGAATTTGCCAGGTGGCAGGCAATCAGATTATTACTGCACCATATTTTGTCGTGCCCAAGGCAAAGCCAGTATTGAGATGATTCAGTACTAAAATGCACATCAAAAAGGAGATAATTACACTGGTTTGAAAAAATAATGTATTTTAAAAATGTAAACATAAACATTCATTGGGATATAATTACATTGGTTGTATATTTGGGGAAAATTGTGAAAATTAGATTTTTTTCCTGATTTATTACTTCAGTGCCGTGAAATTACACATTGTTTTTTGATATTGGGTTACAGACATTCTGAATGTGATGAAAGGTAGCCTTTTCTGTTCCTAACTCCGTTTGTGGAAATGACAATAATCTTCCAAATTTTTCCATAAGAGAGCATGTCTCTGCATGTAGAACTGATGTGTCAGATCTGAGCTCCCACATATGCCGGTCAACAAAGTTCATCTACATGCATTACAGTGGTCTTCCAGGGATCTGAAGTGTTGGTGACAGCTTAAGAATTGCATATGGAGGGAGTTCAAAAGAGATGGATTTATCGCGGCTTCCAGCAGCCGTGCCGCATTCTAAAGGTTGCAAATGGAACCGTTCCTTGCCATACTTTCTCCGAGCCCTTCTGGCAAAATCGGAATTCAGATCAAGGGGCCCTGATAGATTGATGTGTAACAGATCACAGCATGCATGCAACCCCAGCCTTTCCCACTGTCCATTCCTCTTACAGCTCTGGTGGGTCCCTGTTTGAACGTAAGCAGGTGATGTTAAGTTTTAGTGATACATTACATCCAAATACCCCGGTTTAGTGAGACCTTGACATCATTGTCCTTCAGGCCATTCAAAAACTAATCCTGATTACCAAGCATGAGTTGATGTTTAAAAATTAACATTAACACTAAAAATTAACATTACTGAACACAAATCATTACATGTACCACTGTAAACACCAATTTTACGTCTTGACAAATAGGTCTAATATTGGTCGTAGGTCTATTTTTCTCCCTTAAAAAGTTCTTAAGGGGTTCATTAGAAAAGGCAATGGATCTGCATAAAACTACGAAGAATCATTGTATCCATAAATGATTGTTTGCCTGGCTCTCTTTGATGCAAAACTTCTTGTAAATGGTTCTATCTAGCACCAAAAAGCGTTCTGCTGTTGTCACAGGTGAAGGACACTTCTTAAGAACCAAGTGTGTAAAGGTGCAAAACGATTTTTTGCAAAGATGCCACAGAAGAACCATTGTTGATTCCCTAAAGAACCTTTCTAATGCACGGTGCTTGAGGTAAATGTTTCTTGAAAACGTAATGTGAGAAATGTGAAGTAAAGGTTAATGTGAAGAACACTTTTACATGTTTGAACAACCTCCACATAATATCAAGGTTCTATAACAGCTACAGATTTTTCTTAGAACCGTGCAACCAAGCCAAGAACCATTTCAAAACCTGTAATTGTTTTAAGAGGGTGAGAAAAATTATTCAGCATATCCACCACGGAAACAGGTTTGTTTTAAGTTCTGAAGACTGGCTGCATCACACAGTTTGCCCCACATCTACGGTTCTTTACTGGGAGTCTTTTCATCATAACAGTGGCGCATCTCCATTCTGTGCAGATGAACCTCCACATCTTTTATTCTTTTTACCAAGATCTTTCAATATCCGCATTTGTGCTAGCTCCCCTCTCTCTGCCGGCCAAGCCTGTGCTGCCTTTGGGGTAATCAGGGCACAGGGAAAAAAAATATGATGTCCTTTCACAATTATCCGCTTTGCGAATATTAAAGTGTCTAGCTACATAGCTGAGGTGCCTTTGATTGGTATCTTAACCTTTGACTACGCCACCAAGCCGTCGACTTCCCGTACCCCTATTGGAGGGGCTGGAATTTAATTCCGAAATGATTCAGGATAATAAGGGACACAGATAATATATGCATGAGGGATATTACGTTTGGGCTAAATGCAGTCGGGGGCCAGTGCGATTGGAGTTGAATAATCACGGCCAGTTATAATCGGGGTGATAGAAATACTGCACTGTCACAGTCAAGAGAGCAACTCTTAAATCACGCAGGGAGGAGAGGCAGCGGAGACGAGGGAGAGGAACAGCGGCCAGGCCAAAGGCTGCTTTTCAACATCCCTTTGTTTCAACAAGCAAAACCCCCGAATCAAGTGTTCCGCTTGTAATTTCTCAAAGATGCATAATTACAGAGTGACACAGGGTGACACATGGCAGAACTCAGAAGGACCTGATATATCAGTCTCACATCTCACCAATGAAAATGAAAGTGAGGGTCAAGTTATAGAGGTCAAGCTTAGGGAAAACTTACCAACAAATTTACATACTTTTCCCCCTCAGACCGATTTGCTTATGTGGTCACTGACACTATTTCTACTGCATTTGACACCTATCTACAAATATGACTGAAAAACACACAATATGATTAATAGTAAATAAATAATGTCCATATATGATATCTTAAATTTCCTTTGGTCTGTATGTTCGCCGAGCCTGCCTGGGTAAAATTTGTCAGAGGACAGCAAAAATTAGTACATTTTTATTATTTAACCATTGTATCTTGTCTTTTCTGTTAATAAGGCAACTTGTGAATGCAGCTGCTGTAAGTATTTGAGAATAAATGTAAAATGAGTGGCTTTTAAATTTCATTTGTGTCACAAACTACCATTTTTTTAAGAAAAGCAATAAAACACCAGTTCTAGTTTCATTTACTAAATGATTTTACTAGGACCAACAAGGACATGCAAACAGCATAATTTCCTGTAGCAGCAGATTTAAACAAGTGGCTTTGTTTCTTTGGGCCTAGTACTGGGTTTGGTAGGTTCACGCGGTTAATGTATCATTGTATTCAGTCTTTCAGTCGAATGGAACTACTGAAAAAGCAATGACAAGAAATACAAAGCAATATAAAATTGAAATTTGATTATATTACAAGATCTTTTTGAAAACTCATGCCCTCGCCCCACTCAACATGTCTCTAGAAATTTTCAAAAGCATCGCAGCATGTCATACTGCAGGTATAACCCAATCACCAAAAGCACTACAAACGTCAATATGTGACTCTTAATCAGACTATGAGGAGGCGACATAGCTAAATGGAACATATTAAAAAGAAGACAAAACAAACCTTATCCAATAAATCATACTAACATTGTAAAAGTGAGAGGGAAATGCAATTGACAGTTTTTAATTAAACCTTAACATCATACTCATACGTGGTTCTATGAATTAGCATAATGATTTCATATTTCTGTGCTGCTGGTTAGGCTTCTGCTGGCGGGATCTGAACAACACTAATAAATCACGTTTAGATACTGTAATAAAGTAATAGTATCTTTTATCCCCCATGATATCAGACCTGTCAAGACTGGTCGCTGATTTCTAGGGAACATTCGGCACTGTTTACTTTGTTGTTCCGATTCTGTGCATGATTTCATACCATATGAAGGATGCAACTGCTGGTTTAAATCATAGGAAGGTAGGCATTGTTTTTCCTAAGTGTGCAATGTGTATCATACCACAAAAATCAATAAAAACAAAAAACAAAAGTAGAGGCCACCTTGAAGTCTGGCTTTTGAGACCGAGCTTGAGGCAAATGTGTGTTGTTTCAGTGATGCAGGTTTGTACAGTGCTAATTGGTGGAGTGTAAGCTTTCATTACTTGTTAACTGCATTAGCCTTGTAGCTCCAGTGCTAAACTTGTCCATTGTTAATTAAGTACACTTGTGGTCAGGGTACATTGATGTAAAGCTGATTATTTTGCCAAACTATCATTTTAACATACGATTTACAGTAGCATTTACACTTTGTCGTCTCCAGTCTGGCCTTGTAGTTTTCTTAGGAGTCAAAAATGCACAAATAATCATTTCTGCATACACTGAGGGCTTTCCGACGGCGACTACAGGGGTGATGTAACACATGCATATGATAATGGCCCTCTCACGTGAACCTGCCTTTGTCATCCTCGACCAAAGCGAGTGGTGGCCACGGCGACCTCAGCCTTTGATTGTTCTCTATGAAATTCTCTCTTCTCCTTCTTGCCTGTCTCCTTTTCTTTCCATCTCCCTCTTTGGCGCCTTTTGTTCTCCTTGCGCCTATTTATCACAGTGTGAAGGTTGAAAGAGATATTATTAATCCTGCGGAATGAAGGCAGGGTTAGCGGCATGGATCGCATTGTGAGAGGGGTAATGATAGGAAGACGTGCTTGGCCAGTGGCCTGTGCGGGCTTGATGAATGGGGATGGGGGCGAAGTGAGTGGCGTTGGGCGGCGGGCTGCTGGGCCGTGGAACACCCCCCCACACACCCCACCTCCAACACACACCCACCCACCTGGCACTCAATCCCAGACCAGTGCAAAAGGAGAGGAAGATGCACCACACACATACACACACACACACACATACATACACACACCTCTATCTCTTTGTCTCAGCCTTTATCTACTCTAGATGACAGATTCGGAACCATATTCATTCCGTTTGCAGTGCGCCTTTGCTCGCCTACCTCTCTGATCCTCTACACTTCTACTATTCTCATCCTTTTTGGTTTTTTTTTCCTTTTGCATTCAGGACCACTAGTTTAACTCCTTAACTTCTTAAGAAACTTAAATTCTAAAGAAACTTACTGACTCAGATTTCTTCACAGTATTATGATAGAAACAAGTCATGCAATTAGTCATTTTATGAACTATCCAAAACAAACAGTGAGCTTCTCTCTTTTTATAAGGCTGAAAAAATTTGGGGTCCACTTTGCTTTACAGCGACTTACTTGTATTTCTCTGCCCATTAAACGATGAAAAAATCTTTTGTAAAATTGTATCTCAAAACCATATCTCAGGCATCAGGTGGTGTATTCATGACCCTTTCATTAAATAGCTTAATGTGGAGGAGCATTCTGAGGCATTAAACACTTCAAAAGAGGTTTCAATCACCACCACTGTGAACAACTCTGAGTAGGTTTCTCTTTAATGAAATATTTCTTGTCAAACTACTGATCAAGTCACATATTGCCTTGATTTGTGTAATGTAAAGGTCTAAAACTGATTTTATTTAGCAAAATAATTCAGATATAAGCATCATTTTTTTCTTTTCTTGCAGCAAAAAACACGTACAAAATACAACCTGACTTTAAGATAGCACAATCTACAGAATTATTCAAGTGTAATACAATATAATAGATAATACCAAGAAAAACAACAAGAAACTTTGTGCTTTACACAACAGAGAAAATGCATGTTCTGCCAAAATAAGTACATGGGGCCAGATAGAAATCAAAATATTCCCGTATACCTTCTCCTTTGCAATCCTTCTTCTACAGCCAAGCTTGTCAGCACTGGGGCCGCTTGATAAATTTTCAGCACGAGGGAACATGATGGTTTCACACACTGGCCTTTTAAACACACTGTCATGAGCTGACGCCAAGCCCAGGACGATGACAGCTCTGACAATGCAACAAGCCAATCAAGCCAGCTCTATTACTCTAAGTGTCATCTCCGTGGAAAGCTCTCACCACCCTATGACTCTCTTCCCCCTCTCCACTAGGCCACTGGAATGCCTTAACCCAGCTTTAGCTACTGCTGCAATGCATATGTTGCCTTTCATAAACATTTCCAGTTGTAAAAGAAGAAGAGTGTGTGTAACTGATCAGTCCATTTCAGGTTATGTCTTAAAAGGATTGTTGATTTCAATGGTTTTCAATCAGGCAGGTTTACTCTCTACTGGTAACAGTTCATGATTGGCTTGATAATTACTTGTGCTGAATTAGGTGCAAGACCACAGAAAACAGAAATCTGTAGTGCTTGGGGAGCCCATATCCAATGTTTTAAGCGTCTGGTCCAGTAGAAATAAATATTTTTTCTGAATTCTGATTTTAAATGATTTTGTATTGTCTGATTTTCTATTTGGTGCACAATAGGGGTGGAAAAAGAAATTAGATGCATTAGATGCATTGCAAATAAATCTGGCATTGCACTAAATGCCATGATCTAACTTTCATGTAGGCTTCTGCAATGGTTTTATTTTTAATTGGTACATCAGCAGCATTAAACAAGACCAAATAAAATGTGATGCTGTCAACCAATCAAAATATTGTTTTAATTGTTATCAGTCACATTTGTTTATGTTGCTGCAATATGTCGCAAAAGAAGAAAGCAGAGCATTTTGTAAAATGTGTATTAGACAACAGAATAAGCTTTATCAGACTGTATATATTATTTTCAGCAATTCGGTAACATTAATTTCACCATTTGAACTCTGGATTCAACTGATCCTGAAAATGAAAATCACATGATTTTCAATGGATGAATAAAATATTGATCGTTAATATCAAGTGAGAGCAACAGGCTCTTGAGAGGAACTGGAGCTTTCCACTTTGCTGTTTTTTTTCGTTACTTTACTGCTCGTTGATTTATCCACAGGTCTCCCATGAGCACTGTCCAGCGTGGTCTGAAAAGGTATCGCTTTAAAAGCCACTTAAAAACTGTATTCGAATAAGAGAGCTACAACTGAGGATGCTATCTCATAGTTCATTTGGAATGCAAAACAACAAAAAGTGCATCCATGTCCAACAGCACTGTCCGGTAAGTGTGTTTTGCATGCCATTAATATAAAACATAAGAAAAATAAGGTATTTCCACCGACAATGACCCTGATCCAGAACCCACTGCTCTCAGTGAAATGAGTAATTAACTCCGGCCGGCGTGTTTAAAAACAGGGTTAAAAGAAAAAGCAGCAATACACCATGAATCATTACCCCCCTTCTACTTTGGAAACAATAATAGATTAGCATAGATTTAATATCACACTATATATCATGGTATTATTGCTGGATGACAGGTGTAATTGAAAAACACTCATTAGAGCTGTGGGGGGTGTTTCATTCAGAGTCTGAGCCCTCCAGGAGGGACTGGCCAGATCATTCATCTTTACTGAGCAAATCATGGAATACAGAATGATACATGGACTTGAAGTAGCCAATATCATATTTATTATCCAAAGATGACACATCAGGTTTGTGTTAGCTTAGAACTAATTCCATGACGCCAAGAGAAAGTAAAAAAGTACATTCCTTTTTCCACTGCACTTTTCACATTTCACTGCTGTCATCTACAGGTCTTCAGACTTTTCTGTGTTTTCTATCTGGCTTATTGTTACCCTTAGCTCACTAAAAACAGGAAAAATGTCCTGTCCTCAACTGAACACGTGGTTCAAATTCTGAACTTTCAGCTTGCATCTTGTATTTTGTCATTACTATATGGACATTTTGCTATGTTTATGATATAACTGACTGTTGGAACAATCTCTTGGATTTATAATTTGAAAAGTTACAGACCAATAGAAATGGTCCAAATTACTTGTTCTAATAATTGTCAAGTTCCATTTTTGAAAGATTTTGTTGAGACTGTATCCATTCATTAAGAAACTTGACCAACTGCCTCACACAACTGTACATACCACTTTAATTAAGAGACTGAATAATGCACACTAATCTTTCTAGAGTACTGTTTAGAGCAAAAGTGTGCAATTTTAGACAGAGCCTTGGTCTTCCTTAAGAAGTAATACGTCACTCTGCTCGAGCATTCGAGTACTCTGCGGCCAGTAGCCAGGCACTTTTTAAGTAACTGAAGCGCAATAATTATTTTGAGGAATTGGACTGCTTGGGACGAGAGGTGTCATCGTTCCTTTATCCATGACCTGCCCTCCATCACGCTAAAAGCACTGTCTGTGGAAAGTGGTTGCCCATTTCATTAAGGGGGTAATACTTCAGTGGCGAAAAAAGTTATTTTATACACTGAATATCCGTCAACTCGTCCATTAGTGCGCCTCTCACGGTGACTTTTTTCACACACAGGGATCTGGAAGCATCTCCTTTGAGCTATGCTGACAGCCTCAGAATTGAGCCCTGTGATCTTATAGCTAACAAGCATTCTCTGTGTCAAATTGAAAGGGAAAACTCACCTTTAAAAAAGGGGAACAGAGGTGGGGACGGGGACGAACAGGCCAACGTCTGATCATTACAAACAAGGCTTCATTTGATCCAGTTTCAAAGGTATGAACTTAGACAAACACTGATCAATAGCAAAGTGTGTTGCAGCCCAAATGTTGTTATGCTAATACCACCTCATGTCACAGCAAAACCAAATAGAAAAGCATACCTTTTCACCCCTAGTATGTCGTGAGAGATCCACGGCTTTTCAAAGACAGGGTGACACTCTGTATATAGTGCACTACGTTGGGAGTTTGCCATTTTGTATTGGTGTCCAAATACCTGATACACTGTTTTGTACTTTTACAATCGGACAGTGTACGGCCTGGGTTGGGATGTAACAGAATATATATTTGCTATGCAGAAATTATATTATTATATCTATATTAGTTTGTTATATAAAAAGGTAGTATTCAGGAAAACTGGTATAGAATACAGAGAATATTAGTTAAAATAACCTTCAAAGGCTCTTTAACAGTAGAGCGAGCACTCATAAGACAGACTCTAAAGAGAAAGTCAACAACCAGCCTTTTCAAAAGCTGAATTTTCCTCTAAAGCCTGAGTAGGTTGGTAAATCATTGTGATGAGTCAGTTATTAATACCAGGTAACTGAGGTCTTCTGACCGATGATCGAACTGATAATCTCTTCCGTAGTGTATGTGTTCATGAACTTGGCGTCATGAGCTTGGCGTCAGTTTTGTGGCATAATGTCACATTCATGTCATTAAAATTGCATAGCTACCTACTTCATAGTCACTTTTGCATTTTATTTTATTATTGGGAGATGTTCTCATTTTCTACTATGCTGAGGGTAGCAAAAGAGGAAAAATAGATTTGAAAAACTAAATAAATACTGGAAGCGAAAAACTGTGGTCCAAGTGAACGACACACAAATAAAACCTATATTTAAAAGAGCGTTAGGAGGCTTGTGACAACCCACAAAACACAAAAGGTATGACCATAGCATTTTTATCATGGTCCATTTACCAGGGTCCATTTTATGCAATATGTTGCTGAATACATTAAGGAAAGTTTGTTTAGTATTAAGCCATGCTTTCTTTTTCAAAGTATTCTGGTCAGTTCCGTGCTAGAATGCAGTGGAAAGCGTACAAATGATGTGTCTTAGCAGACACAGATACCTACCCACACACTGTGTTGTACGCTATGGAATGTGACGACTTTCATAGTAACTCTACACAAATTCTGTTCCTTCAGGTTCAGTTCTAGGGAACCGTGACATAAGGTTAAAGTATTTCCCAAACCAGCTCACCTGATACAGCTAATGAACAAACGAATGAGTCGTTTTGATCCAGTCCTCATGGACTGGATCAATTGTGTTGGGGCAGAAAATACTTGAAACCATGTAGGGCTGCAGAACCCCAGGACTGAACTGAAGTTATGTTTAGTACTCTTGATTGTCCTATGTAGAGAACAGTGATTAGCAAAGCATTGGGAATATAGTGCAAGAGATTGGTCCTTCCCAGCCTGTCTGAATAGGCCGATTTATCATCTACCGACCCTTCCATGGATGGGAGGCGGAGTGCAGAGTGCAAGGTGTCTGGCGGCATGCGGAGGCTCCATCAGAGGCCGCTGCGCCTGTGCTGGAGCTGCGAGTGACAGTGCATGGCCCAGACTGATTATGCCTCCACTTCCCCCCCCTCGTGTTCTGCAGCATGTGATTTGGGGGGCCAGCGATCAGTGTATGAATGTGGCGGGAGGCTGTGCCAGCTTGTCAGAACATTAGGGGCGCTAATGGAAAAGCGCCCCCTCATACACACACACACACACACACACACACACACACACACACCCCACCCGGCGACGCTCATACCAAGAGCAGCATTACTGCGGCCTGTCACACTCCGCTGGCCACTAAACTAATGGGGCAGCGACTGAGAGACAAGGGAGAGAGAGAGGGAGAGAGATGGAGGGAGAGAAAGAGTACTAGATGCAGAAAAATAGTTGCGGAAGAGAAAGGAGTGAGAGAGACAGACTGATGGAGACAGAGAGGAAGAGGAGTGCAAAAGGGTGGGAGAAGATGGAATGGGAACCAGCATACAAATGAGGGAAGCACTAAAGTGGGAGATGGGGAAGAAGGATACAGAGAGGATGGGGAGAGAGAGAGAGAGAGAGAGAGGCTCATTATTTAGCAGTGAGTGACGTGGCAGGGCTATGGGCCGCTGATGAGCGTGATGCCCCGTTGGCACAAACGCGTTTCCTGAATTGCAGCCCTGCCACCTCATTCCCCCAAAAATCCAGCAGGCAAACAAGCCGTCCCCCTGGGGGAAGAGACGCTCAGACCCTCAGCACATGGCAGCTGCTGACACCACGGCATGGCACACACACCCAGATGCGACGGGCCAGCCGGCGGGCACAGCCCGACATTATTATCTTCACTCTTATCTTTCCATGTAAATATGTATTTTGTTTTTGCAATACGCGCTATCCAGGGGTTGCAGCATGCTGGAAAGCCCGGACACATGTAAATAGAGAAAGTTTGTCCAACTTGTCCCGGGCTAACGCGACTGCTGAGGTGTCAGTGGAGGCGCAGTGGTAGCTATCAGGTGGAGCAGGTGCTGCTTGGGAGGCTCGTGACTTGCCTTTGACTGGAGACCTCGCCGTTCCCCACAGCGTGGCAAGGTCAGGAAACACCAAAGAAGAGACGTTTTGAAGACTTCAGCTCTTGCCCAATGACTGACCCTGTAACTATGGTTCCTAAACCTGGTCTTGGAGTACTTCCTGTCCTTCACATTTTAGTAGACTTCCTGCTTCAACTAATAATTCAGTTTAATTAGCTTATTAGTTAGATACGGTGTGTAAGAGAAGGACACAAACACAAAATGTGCAACGAGGTGGTACTCAGTTTGATGCAAATCAGATTTATATTACTGAAGCATATTTTGATTGTTTATGGCTGGAAAGAAGGGAGGGTTTCAAAATGAACCCATATGTTCATCATGGGTTATTTGCTGCTAACCTCTTTCTCATGCTTGACGAATCTGACAAGCCGGTAGTTATCCTGGCAATGGGCTCTATTTCTGGCCTTCAGCTTTTCTTCAAAAACTTATTAATAAAAGTTAATGACCAAATCAGAAACCATGCCCTGCATTTCCAATTCAGTTCTGGAACTGAATAGTGCCCGTTCATATTTTGACTGAATGTAGTCCAGGCCCCAGGTACTTTTGATTTACTCTTTGATGTTTGTTCTGAGACCCCCTGACTGTAATTCATTCGGCTGCCATATGCTTTTCTGTGTCTTATAACAGGACTATAGCGGTGAGCGTCTGAAAGACGGACATTAAGTTCTTTTTAAGTACACTTACAACAACGTGTTTGGTTTCATTTAGCTCTTTCATCATTTGAAGTCACTCCTCTGCTGCTTGAGCTATCTGTGATGCACCTTCGTCACGCTCCAAAAACTCATCAAAGATGACAAAAGAGTTGTTTGCCACCACTGGGCACACGCACACTCAAGGAAGTGTGGCTAGTCAGGCCAAAGACGCCAGTCCCCTTCTACCTTGGTTTGATCTCTTTCATCCTCCCCCCTTGACAAACAGAACCCCATCCTAGAAAAGCCTTTCCCACTGGTGCTCTCTCCCTGACAATCGCTTTATTGCTGCCTTATCAGGGAATATGAAACTGTGTTGCATGACATCTCACAGTAAGCTGAATAGATATGCCAATTCTTTCTTTTTTTTCCCGCAGCCGGCCGATTTGACAAGCTAGACTGCCCCTCTTGAAAAGCATCAGTCAAGCGCACCGCTGTCGCCCTGGCTTTTCTCCACCGCTAGCCGTCTCTCCCTGCTTTGCTCCCCCTGTTCTCCATCTCCTTCCCCCCAGCAATCTGTAAGCGTCGTCTCTTCTGGACTAAAAGGCAACAGAAAAAGTGAAAGGGAAGAAGGAAGGTGGGGGGATGCACAGTACAAAAAAAAGGGGTGAGTGAAAGAGGAGGGTGTTTGGGGGATGATTTAAGCATTGGAAATATAAAATGATAAGAGGGGTATATGGAAGCTGGCAGAGATAACACTGTGGATATAGTATGGGGAAATGGGAGAGAGAGAGCGAAAGAGAGAGAGAGCATGAGGGAGAGAGAAAAGGTGCTAAAGAGATTGAAGCCATAAGCTCCAGGTTGAGGAGATGACACCAGCACTAATACGAGTGTTTAAATATTTGATGCTCAAGGATAAAAGAGGATCGCCTTTGAACGGGATTGAGTGTCTGCAGGAGAATCTATTACGGAAAATCGGCTGTGATTTGACAGCGGCACGGCGGCCTTGTGTGTTATTCCTCAGTAGCTCCCACAATCTCCTTCTACCCTTTCCACTTAAATGTTTCTCTGCTCTGCTTCAGCAAATGCTGATTATCCTCTCCTTTGGCAGAGGCAGGCTTGAGATGGCAAAGAGAGAGACTGCAAGAGAGGAAAGAGTAATATCAGAATGGCAGCAACACAACGAAAGACTAATTCGTTGCACCGGTTTCCATTATTCAAATGCTCTTTAAGAAAACTGTACTGATAAACATAAAGCCTTTTTGTTGAAACTGCATTGTTGAATAGTGAGGGTAAAAGTTATTGTAATCCTATATGTGATTTAAAATATGGTTATCTAATACTGCATGACACTTTGTTGGACAATTTTAGCCATGCTGATGTGAAAACAAGAACCAAGTCATTCTTACATTAGTCTCAGTATTTACGTTACATTCCTGTTACAGTGCTGCCTGGAACTTGGGCCTGGGCAACAGGCTATTTGATGTATTTTCTTTTTCACCTGAACCTGATTGAGACCATGGCTCTGGTGTGACTGATGCCGGTCTGTGGTCAACCTTTACCTCCATGAAATGAGGCCACTGGTCTACAGATTGCAGGTGCAACCCCTTGTCAAGCAGTCATGGCCTTCTCTGGGCCAGAGTTGAACGATGGCATTGACTTCAATTTCTACCTGCAATACATGACCACTAAACCCTCTCCGGACAGACTGCTTCACCCTCATAAACAGAGCCAGGCAGTTTTTTCAAGTCTCCCACCCAAGTTTCACACACATTTGTAAGGTTAGCGTGAAATATATGACTTTCAGTCTGTGGTTTATCTGACTGCAGTATATAGCACACTGGATTTTAAATGAATGAAGAATGAAGATTATTTAAGTCTATACTGAGTGAATGGCTGCCTGAAGTCATATGTCATATGACATAAGGTACCCTGGATATATATATATATAACAGGACGTTTATAACAGCTGCAAGGGGGGACCAACTCCATATGAAAGTCTATGTATCAGAAAGCAATGTCATTATAGACAATTTACTTTTGTCTATATAATAAGTAAATAATATATATATAATGTAAATATATAGATAATGAACAAACCAAGATAAGTGGAAGATAAAGGGTAAGGTGGAAACACAAACATTTTCAAAGACAGTTAAATTACGAAATGTTAAAAACATTCTTTTCTTAGAATAGATTCACCATTTGGAAGATTACGATGTGTTTGTTTGCTATTATGTATGCGACCTGCAGCATAGTGAATAACACCACTATCCTCACGCATTAGACTATGATTTGATTCCTGGTCTGAAAAAGCACACTAGTGGGGTGCTGATGTAAGACTCCTAACTCTACACTAGGTCTATCCCTGGAACGTAGTTACTCGTCTGCCACAAACAGTGAACTCATAAAGGTGAATGCCTGTCAACAACTGTTTTACATGAAGACAAAACAATAAATATACCTATAAAAATGGAAAACTATGACAAAATATAGTGTCATCTTTGTTGAAAACTAAGAATTTGATTTCAGATAAACAAAAGTGGACAAGTGATTATCTATCATAATTTTCTCATTCAATTACGTGCACGCAAATGATGGGCAAGATATGCACACTTTGTGCAAGATACGCACGTGAACCATTTGTTCCAGAGATGAGCCGCAAAAAGCCACTCGTTTTTATGCTTGAGTGTATTCTATAATGTTCTATTTTTTATTCTTTTTCTCCTTGTAATTACACTTTCATCTGTACAAAAATTAATCAGGCTCATGTCCTATCTTGTAGAATATTATTGCACGTATTGCATGCTTCATTGATTGATACATACTGGCTTGCGTTAACTTGGTTAACATCTCTAATCATGGCAATGCTCAGAAAACAAGTTTTTTTATTACTATTAAAAGCAGTGTCCTGGGTATCTAATATAAATGTGTAATTAAATGCCTATATGGTATATATTTTGTTAAGTATTTTATCTATATATTAAATATTCGAAGCTCTACTTGTACATGCATGCTGGACCTGGCTGGATTGATAACCATGTGTTCCAGTCCGAAAAAACCATAAGTGGCTCGGTAGCACTGCAGCCTCAGTAAGGACAGGTGAACTGAGGCTGCTTAGTGAGTGAGTGTGAGATTATACACTGCCACACACACTCCATAATGAACCACACACACTCCATAATGCACCTATCCTGCCTCTCCCCTCCTTCGCCCCATGACACAAGATTAGGGTGCTGTGTGCATGCACACACAAGACCCCACACCCACAATATCCCAAACACACACACACACACACACCTGCAAGACAGACGCGGATGTTGTGTTTCTTGTTGCCACTGTGTCTTGTCACATTTCCCTCTTGTCTGCCACGAGCCTGGGTGATGCCCCCCCGTCCATGCCCCTCACCCCCAGCACACACACATGCACGTACACACACATCTGACATGTAAGTGGCCTCGTCTGCAGCCGATCAATAGTTGCTGGCACTTCCTTCCCCAGCCCAGGAAAAAACAATTAAAACCCATCGATCCTCAAGCCAGTCCCCCCTGCCATGAATATGCAGGAGCTTCTCCTTGACCTTCAAAGCTCGGGGAAAGCCAGGTGACTTCATTCTTCATGCCACTGCCACTGCATTCACCACTTCTCCCTTCACAGACACACAAACACACACATACTCACCCTCCTCTCCCCCGCTGTATCTTCTTTTTTATGGCCATATGCAGACCTTCTTTTTTCCCCCAGCACTGGCTTTAAATCTCTCCAAGGTGTATACAACAAACACACACACACACACGCGCGCGCAAGCACACACGTGTTGGCCTTTTATTGTGTTTCTCTGTCACATCGTCACATTTGTCAGATGCCTCTCTTGCATGGAGCCCGCTTGCTCATTACTGCACTGCTCGGATGTGCATCAACTGCTAAAGAAAGCTCCCTCTCTCTCTCTCTCTCTGTCTCTCAATCTCTCTCTCTGTCTCTCACTAGTCATGCGTGAGCGTGGGAGACCTGGACTCAATACACCGCCACTTTGATTAACATTCAATCAATTATGCAAAAAAACAACACGGGAACACGTGTCACTCCGTCCAATGAGTGCGCGTCTGCTGATAGAACGCTTAAATTGAGCTCGCTTAAAAAAGGCTAATGCGGGTCAAACTGTTTGATCCTGCATCGTCGCGGTTTGGTTGTTATCTAAGATTAAGCTCCCCATGTTAACTTCTATCACTATCTGTGTAAGAAGTGGTTTTGAAGGGGAAGAAAATGCCATTAGTCCCCTTTCATTTTAAAATAGGCTAAATGTCTGTAACACATAACAGAACATTTCAAATATCATGAATGCATCTTTATGACAGTTCTCTATTAAACCGATCAGTTGCCTTTAATGTAGTGGTGTTTGCTTTCCCATTTCAGACATATGGCAAGATTCACCGGCTTTCTTGGTGCAAGCTTTGATCGCGAGGGACTGCATTTGATAAGTCCACTTATTTCGAGCTCGTGCAGGGGTGGCAGCCCAAGGAGCAGACAGATCACACGATGGTGTGTAATGAGCGTGTGTGTGCGTGGGCATGCAGCATGTGTGCACTGTCTGTATGTGTTCCAGTGCTTTCGGGTGTTGGACGACAGGGCCTCCGTGTACTGAGCCAAAGCGCCAGGGCCTCAGTTCATGGCCAGGGTCGTTCTCCTGCTGTGAGCACAAGTGGTGTGTCCACGAAGCTGGAGAGGCTCCACATGCCGTTAATCAGCTTGCCTTAGCATCCCCCTGGTTCTGCCAGCCCCGTAGCACATCCATTCTGTCGGCTCACTCACACCAGGGGATTGTGGGAGGGAGACGGAGAGGAACAGAGGGCTACAGTGTGACTTATGTTCAATGAAAACCCCCCGCACACCTCCCCCTCACCATACCCACTTTCCTGTGTGTTTACTGGGCTCTGACCATCATAGCCTGCTGGAAAAATAGCGACTGGCGCTTTTCATCCTTCTTGATTGACGTGGCACTGTGATGAAATGCTTTTGTTGCCGCTTTGTTTGCTTTTCAGGTTTTGAAGGGTATGAGTTATGGGTTTTATCGTGTGTCTGGCCAGTGTGGCATTCGGGTAAATAAGAGGTTGCAGGTGTACTGCTGGAACCTTTCAAAGTCATCGGTCGGACGAGCCGGATGAATTTGTGTACAAATATTTCGCTCGCTCTCTCAGAACAAAGTGCATTTGCAAAGGGAAAAAGAATTCAAAAATAGAATATTATAGAATATGCCGGGGCATACAAGTAAGTGGCTTTTTGTGGATCATCTCTGGAAGAAACTTTCCTCCTCAAAAAACGCAAAACATAGAGTTATGGCAACAAATGGATGAACAAGAGAAAGAAACAGACAGACCAGGAATGGGTCATAGCTTAACAGTGCATCTAACTTCCATCTACATGAAGAAGGGTATATAACTTCATTGAATACAGGTGAAAGATCTTCTAAAAAACAGAGAACACTTACCCACACCCACATAAATTAAGCAATTGATTTTAACCATTGAACCCATTCAACATTTGTGTTGGCAAAAAGTGATATTACAGTTATATTCTGCAGAAAGAAAAAAAAACTTTTTTGCAATGTTTGTGTCAATTCTTGACATCTAAACAAATGGTGCAGACCCAAACCTGTCAACACAGAAATTAAAATAACATTGTAAATAAGTCATTTTATATTTTATGTTAACAGTATAGCAACATGGAAGTAATAAATATAGCATGTCCCAAGTGAATTTACAGGGGATGCTCTTTTAAACCAATGTAAAAAAACAGAAGAAATTTTGTCTTGGAATCGACAATGTTGGTCTTGATGACACACACCAAAGTAGTTTTTTTTTTTTATTGCATGCTTACAATGCTCCCCCGTCATTTACGAAGCATTTTTCTGTGCACACCAAGTAAACACATGGAAAAATCACCCAATATTAAAAGAACATTTGCAGACCTTTGAAAAAAAATCACTCCTAGGACATTTTGGGAACCAAATTTTGTGAGCTGTACTAAATCCCTTGCTCACCTCATTAATTCAGCCCATTCATAGCACCGTCCTGGCCCTGGACAGGTAAAGGAGAACTGGCCATGTCCGATTCCTGTCAACCTAATGAGGACGGCCATCAGAGTGGAGCCTGGTCGGCAGTCAGCCACTCGTTTAGAGCCAGAGTGGCCAGTGCTGCTGTAAACACTTGGGGCATAATCGATGCAGGCCAGCGCTCATTGTGAGGCAATTTCGTCTGAAGTGCTATAGGTCAGGCCATTCTTATTCCACACCATACCAGACCAAGCTACAGAGCTGCACTATTCAATATCGCTGGAAATGTACACATATTGAACACATCACACCGACAGTTTCCCAAACCAGCATCGATGGCAATTCTCAGATTCTCAATGCTCAGTCCCCGTCTTTGCTCCCCAGAGTGGGTCAGCTGAAGTGCCCACACATGCTCAAGTCTCTGTCACAGGATTTTAGCGATGTGATTTTCTTTTGTCTTGAACCTTTCCGCTTGATTTCTCAGCTTGAGAAGGAACAACAAATACTGGAAACTTTGAGCGCTCTATGGTGCGCCTTGACTCTGTTCCTAACCTGTTATTGCTCATTGGGTTTCACATAGTGCATTGTGGGAAATTATGAAATAATCTTTAAATGTTCAATGGCGTACAGAGATCTACACTTTCACTTATTTTATTCCCAGTCAGAATGGGCAATCATTACAAGTCACCTCATTTCCAGTGTCAGAAAAAAAGCAGGAAACAAATCTTTAAGAGTAAAATTATGTGTCAAATCATGTCAAATCTATCAGTTTTTAATTAAACCACACTACTTTTGTGCCCTTCTGCCAGCCTTCCAATCTTAAACCCAGCCAGTTACAGCTGAGTTTTCCCTACAAAATCTGGTCCCAAAGCTCTCACTGGCATTATGTTTCACTACCATTCACACAAGCACCTACACCTCAGTTGCCTCATACATTTCTCTCTCATGGGCGTCTAAAATTACTATGATTTCTGAGGACAATACATAAAAGATCACCCACTCCCATAAGGAAGAGGAAAATACGTGAGAAAAACAAGAGTTTGAGGTTGAAATACAGGCAGCGGCACAGTGGCATAGTTGGTAGCACTGTCGCTTCACAGGGTCCTGACTTTGATTCCTGGCCAGGCGGCCAAGGGTCATTTCTGTTTCGAGTTTGGATGCTGTTCATCATGTGAGATGCTAAATTGCCCCTAGGTATGAGTGTTCGTCCGTATGTCTGCCCTGTAATGGACTGGTGATCTGTTCAGGGTGTTTCTCTGCCTGGGTGTGTCCTATGACTGCTGGAATAGGCTCCCGCACCCCTGCGGCTCTGGTTAAAGATGAACAGTTCAGACAATGGATGGATGAGACTGCTGGACCACCGTAACGGTCCTCATAAGATAAACAGCACTCAAGGGTATTCATCTTTGAGAGAGTGAGAGGAGAAAATCAAGCTCCACACTCACTTCAGATCTAAATAAACCCATAAGCACTGTGAGAAAGCAGCTGTGGGTTTGAAAGGATGTGTAGTTGTTCAGAAAACTGTTGCAGAGAAAAGTAAATTGATCAAAAAAGAACAATCTGTACTAAAAAACTGAAAGTACATGTTTGAGGGGAGAAGGGAGGTTTTGTGGAAGGGAGTAGAAATTGAGTGGAAGGATGGTGAGAAGTAGAAATTGTAACTAACACATACAACTAAACTTTGTTTGATGTTTACAAAAAGCATGGACAAATATAAAAAAAAATATTTTATATTCAATATTTTCTTTTTTTCTTGAAAAATGAAACATAGCTATTAACCACATAACTTATAGTAGTGTGTAAAAGCACATTTTCATTTATTTTATTTCCAGGCAAAAGGCCATTAATCATTGGGTTGTCCAGAATTACGTTGTTCCCAAATCCCAAACTGGAGTGGAAACACTTGGCAACAGGACACTCAGCCATGTCTGACACTGATTTTGCCTCCTGCTCTGTAACTGCACTAAACTTTGCACAGCTGGCTGACCGATTTCCAGACAGCTGAAAATAATGCAGCAACAATTAAGCAATTAAACAATTTCCTTCAAACAAAATATCAAATTAAGCAGCCAATTGCCCACAATGGGCAGAATTATTGCTGTGTTCTCCTGATCATGGATGTCAGCAGCATGGTAATAGGAATGATGAAATCGTTCTCAAAGATGGCTAGAATACATTCCGTGCTGTAATCTATAACATAATGGCATGTTTTGCTGTATCAATGACATGTGACAAGTAGCAGCTGGAATACTCTGATCAGAACAATTACCAACATTTATTCCTAAATCAATGGTGTTGATTCACAGGGGCTGATTCAAAATGAACAAAGGTATCTTTGGAGAATCAGTGTAATAGGAAAGGAAGACCAGACTAGGACTATTAGCAGTAGTGCACGTGTGAGAGTGAAGAGAGAAATCTAGGCCCATAAAGCCACAGAGCAGCACGTCTGTTTAAGGATAGTCAATTTTACAGCTTCTCTCCTACCACACAACTGACAAATCAATGGAAGTTAAGGAGTTAAATTATTTAAAGCCAACTCTAATTAGTTAGCTATTCCTGAACTATGGATTCTTCTACAATATTGATGATGAAGTCCAGTATATGGAAAGGTGAGATCTCTCTCTCTCTCTCTCTCTCTCTCCCTCTCTCTCTCTTTCTCTCTCTATCATTCTGTCTATTTTTGTATTTGGTTCCAAAGAACTCACTTAAAGCACATTTTTTCACAGAGCAAAATTCTTTGTCCAGCTCACCCAATCGCAGAGAAAATGATCTGAATATATGATGTCTTACTGGAATAAAATCCACCGGATTAATACATGACTAGTATTAATATTTGATATTATTGAATTCGTTTTTCCAGATTACAAATGGCAAGGGATAATTTCTACAATAAGTGAACACATTTAAATGAACTTAATACATTATTTATGATTAATACAAGATTAACAGTACATGTTAAAACCTTTTTTGTTCCATTTCATTTAAGTGGTCACCTATAAAGGCTCTATTAGATTATTACATAAACTATACAGTATTATTCAACTATCAGTAATTATGAAAATATTCAGTTAATACATGGAATAGGATTGGGGTAAAGGATTACAAATACACTATATGGACAAAAGTATTGGGACTGCATGACCAGTGCTCAAAGCAAGCTCCATAAAGACATGGCAGGACGAGTTTGGTATGGAAGAACTTGACTGGCCGCATCCCTGACCCATCCAGCACCTTTGGGATGAACTGGAACGGAGATTGTGAGTCAGGCCTTCTTGACCAACATCAGTGCCTGACCTCAAAAATTCTCTACAGAACTCCAAAATCTTGTGGAAAGACTTCCAGGAAGAGTGGAAGATGTTAGAGCGGCAAAGGGGGGACCAAATCCATATTAAAGTCTATGCATTTGAATTAAATGTCATTAAAGTCCCTGTTGGTGTAATGATCAGATGTCACAATACTTTTGTCCATATATCCTGCATAGTGTAAGGATTAAGTTTTAGACAGAGTGTTTTTGGAATGACATTAACCCTTGAATACTCACTGAACACGCAGTCCACTGTGGGTGAAAAACAAAATAAGCTTCTCTTCTGCATGCATGTGAGGGAGGTCCATGTAAAATATGAGAGGATTTTAAGTGGATGATGGTGTTACATATTTCTGGTGTTTATATCTTGCACTCAGTGCAAGAGGGCCAGTAGCATATTTTGCATTTCACTAAGCACATGACCCACAACTGCACATTTAGGCTGGTGTGCTGGTGTCTTACAGATTCAGCAGACTGCGTGTGTGATTTGCGCCTAAAACTGAGGTCTAGTACACTAAGGATCTATTTCTCTGTGTCTTTTAAACCCTACGGCTCATTAGCAGCTTGTAAGTTGGCACGGCTGGTACATTAAATGCAAAATTCAGGCAATCATGCATCCATCTGGCCCACCTATTCCTATAATAAAATAATACATGATGTATTGTTACGAAAATAGAATACATACTTGGGTAAAAACACCAGACATATCTTCACAATACACACTGCATACTGATGACAAACTGCACCTCATCTACCTGTCCCTGCTCTTTTTCTGTGTTACGAGCTGTTATCAGACACAGAGGGTGAGGAAGGTCCAGACTATTGATCATTTCTTTTAATTACCCCCAGCATACCAAACAGCCTAAATGAACTCTCCTCTCTCCTGAAAAAGCCATGCATATTTCAGAGGCAGGAGGCCTACCGTATGTCATTCAGGTCCACTCTGCACTTATCACACTTATTTATCTCCCTCTTTCCCTTGCTCTCTATCTCTTTCTCTCTATGGCAGAGACACCGAATTCCAGTCCTGGAGGGCCAGTATACAGAGGTTTGGTGACTTCCCTGCTTAAACAAACCTACGAAAGCTGGTAATTAAGCAGTGAGCAAAAACAGGCAAGCTGGAATAGGGAAATCAGCAAACTTTGCTGGAGTTCCTGAGCTATAAGCAGGGTTCTTGCAGGTTTCAGTAAGTTAAATTTAAGACCTTTTTAAGACCTTTTAAGAACATTATGAGTAAAATTTACATCCGACACGATGCATTACTAGAAACATTCGAATGATACCAGCAATTCTCAAAATGTTCTATTTTTATTGATTCAGTATTAAAACAGATCATCAAAATACTTAAAATGACGGAACTTGACATACATATTCCCAACACAACACTAGCCTAGCACATACAATCTAACCCTGCATATTCCGGAGCTCATCCCCTTTAGCACCGATTTCAGTTTCAAGGACATTCAGTTCAGCAAGTTTTTCTTTGTACGCCCTTCTCAGGGCACTGGACTTGGAGAGAGGCTGAGCCATCTTGGAGCCAGCCATCGCTTCTTGGGAATGGACGGAGGTAAGAATTTTAAGACTTGGGTAAATTAAATTTAAGACCTAGGATGAAAATCTGGGCGTTTTTAAGACATTTTAGAGCCTTAAATTTAACTTTTTGAGACTTTTAAAGACCCTGCAAGAAACCTGTATATGGCATCACAGAGCTGGTCACTGTAGCCTCGTCAAAGCTCTGAATCCCAGCAGAATGTGAAATGCTAATGTAATGTATCCATTGCAGGAAAGGTACAGTGCTATTTCGGTTATTCCATCACCCCGCCTCCTCAGCAATGCTGATTGGCACTTGTTGGCTCCCTAGGGATAGATGCAGGGGATTGGCTGAGATTTTGCTCTCTCTCCAATCCTTCTCTCTCTCTCTCTCTCTCTCTCTCTCTCTCTCTCTCTCTGGTGTGCTTTAGGGAAGGATGGAGCCCCACTCTCTCGGCTCTCTGGAGCGAGGCCCTCCATCCTAATGACGGACTTTAGAGGGGACATCTGCATGGTGGAGCAGAACAGCCGCTGACACGCTGTAATCCACTGCCGTGTCACAGGTTGGCAGCCATGCCAAGGCCTGGCGCACGCCAGCCAGCCAGCCAGCCAGCAGGGCACAGACAACGGCCAATAAAGGCCAAGGTCCGCAGTGCCAGCGAGAGTCAGCAAGAGCAGGCAGATGCCCTATGCTCGCTGACACCCGTGCAAAGAAAAACACCGTTCACAGTTTTGCCTGCTGCTCTGGGCAGCCTGTGAGGAACTTAAAAAGCTAATAATGGTCTACTTTCTGTTTTACGTAAATACTATTTAACACCAAAAATTTAACACACAAAGAAAAATGAGGATTCTAAACATTCAGTCATGATCACGTTTGTGCCTTAAAGTAGAAGAAATATTTTATTATCGCTCAAATTAGTCTTACAGGGAGAAAAGCCACCCTTTTTGGTGAGATTGAGGTTAGATGGCCAGAAGTACAGACTATAACCTGTTGATATAGAATATAAACTGAAAGCTAATTATATTCATGAAATAAAAACACAAATATTTATCCAGATACTTGTAAATAGTAATAGACACTTCTACCTTTAGTAATAACGGTTATAAGGTCACGTGTGTTGTAAACAATGACAAAACAGGGCGGAACAGTCATGTCACAAAAGTAAACAAAGTAACCTAAGCAAAGCTTACATGGTACACGCCACCATGCTATTTTTATTTTTCATACGAGGCAAGAGGGGCCACAGGCAATAAGACAAGAACGCCGTCGCAGCTTCCTCCCATAAGCTAATAAGCTGTAGCCTGTCTGCAAGCCGCTGCTCCAGCCGCCGGGGATTATGGCCATCACCCAGACGCTCATTTGTGTATGAGTGGATCGGTGGCATGCTGTTTCAAGTGGAAGAGGGAGAGTGAGAGAAAGAGAGCGAGAGACACACAGAAAGAGAGAGAGAAAAGAGACACAGAAAGAGAGAAAAGGAGGGAAAGAGAGAGAGTGCTCCAGCAATAGCTGAAAAGAGAGATGAGGCGGACGGGAGAAGATGCAGGAGTAGGACAGGAGTCAGGGAGGGGTGTGGGGATGAGTGAAGGTTGAGCCAGTTGGGGGGGTGAATGGAGGTTGGGAGGGGGAACGCAGGCCGCTACATTCCTACTCTCTCTCTCTCTCTTAATTGAAAAGGAAGAGAGTGCGGGCCGTTGTCAGGGCAAACAGGACTCAGTCAGTCAGTCAGTCAGTGCATTATTCCACAGTGCTTGGCTGGCCTCCCCTTCCCTCCGCTGTAATTTAAATGACTGTCAGGTCAGTGGCGAGACCAGCACCACTCCTGTTAAAAGGGAGACTGCCACCGCCATCGCCAGGCTGCCACGCTGCTGATTGTCTGTCTCTCTCCTCTCTCTCCTTCTCTCTCTCTCTCTCTCTCCCGTCCTCTCTCTCACTCTCTCTCTCTCTCTCTCTCTCCTCACTCCCCCAAACCAAATAGCAGGGAGGCACAGCTGTCACCCAGTGGTCACAATGCATTTACTTAGTGACAGAATTCTAATTAGTCAGAGAGGTGGTGTCACCAGACAGAGAAGAGGGGAAAGAGAGAGGAAGATATGTGTGTGTGTGTGTGTGTGTGTGTGTGTGTGTGTGTGTGTGCGCGCGCATGGGGGGTGGCGTTGGTTGAAGGGACAGAGTAGAAAGAGGCTGAAATAACTATGAGAGGGTTGCACATATACTGCCTTACTAAAATTCCTATTAGACCAGGCTTTGGGGCCTTTTTTTGTTGTTATAAACAACAGTTTTTATTAAGAACCTTTTCTTAAATGAGATGAAACAGTTACTCAAATTACAGTGACAGTGACAGATTAAGTGAATCCCATATGTTGGAATCCAAGAATGAACCCCTTAAAAAGTCAAGTCAACTCTGCATCAGTAAATCCAACACAAAAAGTTTAACAAGTTGTTCCGAGATGATTTTCTCATTATGAAATGTTTCTCGCCCTGCAAGACAAAGAAGCGGTACGCAGTTAGAGACTGAAGCCTATCTGAATAATTTGTGTCAGCTGTCACCTAGCCCTCCATAAATGATCAGTTTCTGATCACAGACCTGCAGTTAGCTGGAATTTTTTCGGGGTGGTAAACCACATACAATCTAGCAGAGACAATGACATGTAAAAACCAGCAGTGTCATATGTGTGATACTCTTGCATTATCATCAAACATATAACAACACCACTATCATGTCAGTGTCACTGCAATGTTTAGAACAGCACCCAAATAACATTTGGTTCACAGGAGTGGTCCTGTGATAAAATACTGACCAATGCCATGAGTGGAATACTGACAAAATGGCCTGCAGTCTGTAACTGCACACTTATATAAAACAGCTATAAACTAGGTGGGGCTCATTAAGTAGCCAAAGCATGGGAGTCCAAGGCATGTGATTGGTGAGTTAAGGTAATTAACTGAGTTGCAAAAAGAATCCTCACTGCAAGGCTTTTCTGCACAAAAGTGTACACAGCTTCAACGATGCTAGTAGTCTGGATTTAAACTCTGACACAAATTGATATAAACGAAGTCTCTTCAGAGAAGCCTAGTGAGAGTGGAGCCCAAACTGTTCCCTGCACTTGAAGTAGAGAGATTGGGGGCCAGGCCAGTAATGACTAGAGGCAGAGAAGAGTGAAGCGCAGGGGTCCCAAAGTCATCCCTTCGTTCAACTCCAACCCAGGGGCCTGACAAGAGGGCCTTTTCTCGGGCTCTTTCCACCGCTGGCTACCCACTGAACAAGAGTATTTTTGAGGCCCTTGAAGAGTTTATCCAGGCCCCATTACCATAGCTCAGGAGAGGGCTGGTGGCTCCCAGCCCCTAGAGCAGAGCTGGAGGGCCCTCCAGGACGACAACAGACAAGGGTCCTTCCTTCCTCTCCTGCTTCTCTCTCTCTTTCTCTTGTCTGATGTCCACCCCCGCCCTTTTCTCTCTCTCTCACACACACACTCACAAACACACAGGATTACAGCAGAACACACACACACACACACACAGAGAATTACAGTAGAACACACACACACACACACA
>JBBPCX010000011.1:19070708-19082523 GCA_037974365.1 Hydrocynus forskahlii
TTTTTCTCTCTCTCACACACACACGCACAAACACACACACACACACACACACACACACACACACACACACACACACACACACACACACTTACAGGCAGGCTGACAGGCCTGTCAGGGGTCTCTGGTGAAGCAGTTGGAAGGGTCATCCGTGGCATCCGAGATTGCGTGTGCGGAGGCCCAGGTCACAGCACATTTACTCACTGACACAATTCTAATTAACCAGCCTCTACTGTGTCACTGCACCTCACAGACAGAGCACACATACTCAACAGAGAATGACTAATTCTGTCTGACCAGCAATTTCTTTGTCTCTTTTTCACTTTGGTGTACTTCCAAGGTTTTAACTACTCATCCACTTGTAACTTTGAGATATTTTGTCAGGGCAAATGAGGCTGTTTGCAGAAAAGTTCAAACTGTGGAATAAAATGACTTGCACAAAGTAACCCTTAAACCATATCTCTTTTGTTTTTTGTACCTTTAACCGATACATTTAGCCAGTTGATCGGCTGTCTGTCACCCTGTTACTGTCTGCGGATAGACTGACAGGCATTTAAAGAAGTGAGAAGAGAAACGTTTAGTGTTGGACTGTCCACTCTACACATACTGTTCAGGTCATATTATGTTCATCTCTTAGCTGTAATGGTGTGTGTGCCTATTTGAGCGGGCTTGTGTGTATTTGGGTTGGTGTGTGTTTGATTTGCCGTGTGTGAAAAACAGTCGATGAGGGGGGGTATCTGAAAGGCATGGCTGATAAGGTGCCGCTCCCCGGATTCATTTGTGCTTGGGCGCAAGGATTAAAGCGGACGGAAGCTGCAGATAGAAGACAATTGAACCAACATCTAAACCATTTTTTGCTTACCCACCCCATCTCTCTCTGTCTCTCTCTGTCTCTCTCTCTGTCTCTCTCTCTGTCTCTCTCTCTCTCTGTCTCTCTCTGTCTCTCTTTCCTCGCCCTTTCTCAGTTGATTTGTACAAACGGCATGTCTCTCTGCACACCCCCTTCTCTCCTCACTCAACAGTCTCAAGTCATTAGCATCGGGCTGGCCAGTTCAAGGTTAAAGCGAAAGTCGAGAAGATAAAGGCTTGGGCCAATAACACAATAATGGAAAAGGCAAATTAAACACCACAGCTTAAGTTGGTTCTGGGGCAAAAATGAACATGATGGTTCTATTAATGAGCTGAATATGGCTGCTGTGCTGAAGAATCATTGCATCTTTTTAAAGCTGCTCTCTCTGAGACTATGCATCACAGCAGAGACACGGGGGGAACAGGAGAACAGGAGAGTGTGGTTGAGCAGAGTAAAAGGTCAGCCTTTTAGTGAGGCTTCTTATGGAATTCGCTCTTATCCAGAACTCAGGTAAAGCCAACATGGCTGAAGAATCTTCCTCTAATACCCTGAATGGGCATAAACCATTTGACACTGCCCTGCTCCTTTCAATCATTTACCTGAACCTTCATTTTCTTATTTGCCTTTTGCACTCCAATCTTTCAGACTACAATGCACAGATAGTGGTCAATGCTAAAGTACAGAGGGCTAATAAAAGATTACCATAAATCTATAAATCTACGAATACACTTTCTGCCAATTTGCCATAGCAGTGTCAGGCAGTCTCTCACGCCAAAGTCACTAAGCCAGGGACATCCCATTTTGGAGTCCAGCTGTTTCCTGCACAAACATGCTTACTAAACTCACACAATGTCTCAAACTGAGCTCTACTGTGGCATAGTGCAAGTATAGTGATCATATTTTTAAAAAAAGTATTGATCATAGGCTGTCATAAATAACAAAGGCCTCTGGAGTTTCACTTTAAATACTTTCAAAATCACTTATATGTCTTTAATGAACCACTGAAATGTATTATATGAATTGCGACAGTAGTACTGCAGAGACCCACACTGTGACATCGATGACCGATATATAGCACAGCAGTACTTTCAGTTATTCAGTCATTATTTTGTTCAGTTTTGTTCAGTCATTATTTTGTTGGTGAAATATCTTCTCTGCTAGATCTGCCCCAGTCAGCTGTAAGTGCTATTGTTGCTAAGGCTTACAGCTTAGCAACAATAGCACTTACAGCTGACTGGGGCAGGTTTTAATGATGTGGTGCCTCATTTCCCATCAGCACCACTCAAGAGCACAGCATCTCGACTACAAAGCAGACCATGCTGGGGCATGTGGTGCATAGCACATAAAAATTACATATACTCTGCTGCATTACTCACTCCAAACTGCATCTGGAAGCAACTTAACAACAACTGTGTTTAGAGAGCTTAATTAAATGTGTTTCTATGACCAAGAAGTGGCACACAAGCTTACAATCAATATGCACAATACCAAGCATCAGCTAAAGTAGTTTAAAACGTGCCGCCACTGGACTCTGGAGTGATAAATCATGCCTCACTATCTGGCAGTCTGCTGGATGAACCTGGCTTGGGCAGATGCCAGGAAAACACTCCTTACTGGAATGCACAGTAGCAACAGTAAAGTTTGGAAGAGGAGGGATAATGGTCTGGGGCTGTTTTTCTTGGTTTAGGCTGGGCCCTTTAGTGATCTGGAGCAGAAAAGAAATTTTAGACTATGCTATGCTTCCAACTGTGTTGCAATAGTTTGAAGAGGACCCTTTACTGGAATACTTTTGACCATACATACTAGTGCATCATATTCTCAATCAGTGGTCCTTGCATATTGCATATTTCTTACAGTAAAGTCTCCCAAAGGTAATAATAGCTTTCCATATAGTTTAGGGTACTTAGAATAAGAACCCTAAAAAGGCCACCTCGAAAACAAGGCTATCTTCAAAAAGAAAAAACAAACACAATCTCGTATACCGTCTTAGCAACATACAGCATAGGCAAAGCTGGGTTTCAGTTTACACTACAAGAGATGGTTTACAGGTTTCAAGCTATGAAAATACACATGAAAACAGTCTAAGTAAGACTGCCCTAGAAATAACAGAATGCACAGTGCCCACATTTAGTAATCAGGGCTGATAACTAACTACTGGATTGAATCTGTGTGTTTGAGAAGAGAAATCACTTCACTATGCTGGACTATAACCTTTCAAGACAAGAGCTGGACAGTTTTGGCTGAACGCACATCACAGCTATGCCACTGCTCTGCTCAAGTGACAGCACACTAGTTAATTTTAGCAGAGAATGGCAGGTAGAAGAGGGCCCCACTGCTCAGGGCCTTGTAGTCGTAAAGTTGTTGCTTACACCTTCAGCGGTGAACCCTGGTGCCCTCACCGGTCAAGTGGCATGGCAGAGAGGGGGTGAGCGTGCGCAGGAGTGTGCCCTCTGCAGGAAGGTTAACACAGGTATATACTTCACACTGAGAGAGGGAGAGCCCATTTAGGGTAATTTCCCATGAGTGCACTGGCCGGCTAAGTCGACAGGGGCCGCAGAGAACTACTTCAGAGAGAAAGAAGTGGTCGGCTAAAGTAGGGGCCTCTCTCTTCATTAGCATGCCTGCAATGCTGTAGAACCTGCCATGGTCGTTTGATAGAGGGCTTTTGCATGGCCTCCTTTGCTTCTCCTACTGCTGCAGCTAGATTACACTTTGGATAACTTCACTGGCCTTGGGATCATTTATTTCTGCTAATTCCACCCATGTCCTAGTCCCTCTGCACTGGGCATCAAACCCCATGCGCTGTTACTTAGCACAGCTTCCTCCACATAATTTAAAGTTCAGGCACCAGGATAGGAAAGGCAAATGTCACCATAAACAGTCCTCTCATCTGAGGGGGGCTGCACGATAAGTGAGTTCTCATAAAGAAGAAAACATGCGAGCCTACATGTTCCACTGTTGTAGTTGTCTACATTTTTGCCTTCCTTCTTGACTTTGGCAGGCTAAGCCTTAACTATATCAAATGGATCTGATTTAAGCATTATGTTATGGTGCCTTCTAATAAAAACTGAATAATGAGTGCCAGGCTAGACCTGGCCCTGGTCCTATCTTCTGTTCTAGTCCACTGGGTTGCTGGCCAACCACTAGCTCTGAGAGTCCTGATCCTGTATCTAAATGATTTTCAAGAGGAAGTAATCAGCAATTAGCTAGCACATGTATATACACAACAAACATCCCACTGACTTTTATTACCCCTTTATTTTACCACTGATCTTGCATGCTGCAGATGCTCTGGTTATTCTTTATGTAAATAACAGAAATATGTATTTTCTCACACCCAACATATAACGATGATTGCATCTGCAGTAAATAGCCTCCCACAGGAGCAGCAGACAGCCTTTTTATGGGAGCCATTGCCATAAAATCAAGAGCCATTGCTATGCATTGCCAGAAAAAATGATAAATGAAGCATGTTCCCTTCCTGGCTGAAATAAGGACTATAGTTATGTCTGGCCACACAGTCTTGTGTTTCTGTTCTGTACCTCCTCCAGATGTATGCGACCAGTCATTAAAGCAATCAAAAGCACAGTTTTACAGAGTTTGTGCAGATGTAAATAAGGGTGCCTCAATAACTTCCATGCAACTGAGCAGGTTTTAATGATGTGGTGCCTCATTTCCCATCAGCACCACTCAAGAGCACAGCATCTAAACAGAGGAGAAGCTGCCACTTTGGGACACGGTGGCTTAATGAACAGCAGTGTTCATTCTAGCATTAGAGTTATGGTGAGCTTTTCAGTGCCTGATTGTTCCCGACCTGGATCTGTTTTGCACGCTGCATTAATTGGAGCAAATTTAATACAACAGCAGCTACAAAAAAGCAGGGACAAACTTTGTACATGTAAATGTTTTGCTTATTTAGCCCTGAACTGCAGTGCCATCCCATTTGATTTGGGCGTGCAGTAGAAAAGGATGATGATGATGGAGTCTAGCCATTTTAGACCATGCATCTGTGTGTGAGTGTGTGTGTGTGTGTGTGTGTGTGTGTGTGTGTGTGTGTGTGTGTGAGCACACCACTTTTTTCGCAAGCTTGGGGTATTTGTGTCTAATGAGTGGTTGGCTGCGAGAGCTAGTTAGCACGGGGGAGTGTTTGGGCACAGTCGCGCCGGCTGATTTAAGGTACGGGGGTCAGAGGGCAGCCCAATTATGTCCTTGGCGTGAGCGCCTCCTGGCTCTTTGATTCTACACTTCTAAAGGGGCAGGGGGGTGCTGCGGGTCCGTGGCGGCGGAAGCATTAAGGGGATGTTAATTGGAGCATGTTGTTTTTGACGGCCAAGCCATCAGGCCAGGGCACAACACCACCACCAGTCTAATTACAGAGCCAAAGGCCTCCATGTCCTCTCCTGGCCGAAGCTATACAGACAACCAGGCCTAGAAAATGTGAATTGTCCAGCGTGGTCACGCAAAAAAGCATTTACAAAATATATTTACAAAGCCACCTGAAGTTGCATTCAGCTTCACTCCCAATGTTCTCCAAGGCTTTGACACTTAGCTAAACCCAGCCCTGGTCCTGGAGTAGCTCCACATTGTATATTTTTTTCAGCTCTACCATGCCTAATACAGCTAATTAAGCTAATTGAAAAGCCCTCCCTGAGTTGAACTGGATATTACAGCACGGAAAACATGTACATATGCAGTGTAGAGGTACTCCAGAACCTGGACTGGGAACCCTTGAGTTACATCAACTAAAAAGTACCATCTCCACTGACACAGCTCTGTGTCTCAATCTGTTTAGCTAAATGTCTCAGGAGAAACAGAAACACACAGAGAGAGAGGGAGAGAGAGAGAGAGGGAAAGAGGGAGAGAGAGGAGAGCGTCTCATTCAGCTGCTAATTAGCCAGGCTGTCTCCCAGGCCCCCGCTCATTGTAATGTTTAATTACAGGCTGAACAGCAACAGGGATGTGCTGCCTGTCAGCTCTGCTCAAATGAAGCCATCCTCTCAGGTGCAGACAAAATGGTTAGATTACCAGTGCATCCCTTTTCACTTCTGTTTACCGAATGCTGAGCCATTTGCTACTGACACTAATACAGCCACAGCCACTGACACGAAGCTTGACACTTTATATAATCTGTTTGTGCTCATGTCCCTAAAAGAGCATTTAGCATGAGAACATTGGATAGCATAGTGGATGAATTTCCGATTTTTCCCCATGTGGCCAGGAATGCCACTGTAATACCAAAATGAGGTCCTGGCCAAGATTACCACTGTAAGCTGCTCAGGATATAAACACTTGATTAATGTAATCAGATCCAAGAATAGAGGGAAAATCCTGAACAATTTAGTGGAGATTTCTGATTGCCTTTTTTGATTGTATTGCTTTACTTGTAAGGTTTTCTCAGGGTGCCCAGGATTTCTTGCGTCACCCCTAAAAGTAGTGAAGCTAAGCACGGAGAATCTGAGCACAATGCGTGCACACTTCCTCTCACATTCTTTGTAATTGTAATATTTGTGTCCGGAGCTGATTACGGCCCCCCTCTCCACTCGTCAACGTGGTGCAATTTTGCGGGAGATGAGCTATCGAGCGGTTACATTGAGCCAGCAGCGCTCACACTCTGTCATAAAGCAAGTGCTCTTTATTGGGGCGGGCTCTGGGCGACCAGAACGCCGTCCTCCGCTATTTAATCCGCTGCTAAGAGCACTCTCCTGGGTCCCCTGCACTCCGCTCTGGGTAAGAGAAAAAGCCTCTCTGATCAATGCTGCTCAGGCAAGTGTGTGCATTTTCAACCATGTGCTGCCTGGGGCCTGCTGGGATGGTCAGCTCTTGCTCTGCTGCGCTTTGAACACCGGCTGCATTCCCAGGTCAGGAGTTACTCATATCCTGCCTGCTTTACAGCACGCCTCTCATTTGCACAGTGGTTATTGATCAGAAAGCGAGTTGCCAATAGCACCTGAGTCAGCTGCTCGTTTTTTATGTGCAAATGTTACGGAAGGGCAGGGATAAGAAGCACGCTAACTGGTGAATAAAAGAAAATGGGGGGAGGTTTAAAGATGTAGAAATGCAAAGGGATTAGGAATACATCTGTAACTACATGAATGGCCAGACAAAGTATGTGCAGGCTCAGATAAATCGGTATTCATAAAACCTCTGGTCTCTCTCTCCTCATTCAAAGCTACTGATTATGTGGTTCTGTGTGTTTATTCACAATGATATGTACTCTTGCCTGCAGCAGAAAGGATAAATGAGATTTTGAGAGGAATTGTATAAAGTAAATGTGTACAATCCATTGTAGATAGCTCTTGTCCTGCTTCTGATCTTTTTTTTCACTGATGTGATTCTTATGACTTCTTCTTATGACTGCAGTTATGATTCTCACTGGACAATGCATCATATTTCAAAGCGATGCATCCAAATTCAAAGTGATGCACTGGAAGCATCAGGATGAAAGGTACATGCATGCATCACTAGAGGAAGCACTCTCTGTGAACCAAGAGTAAAAATAACACATTTATGGAAGCCACATCTTTAACTGGTACTTGTTGCTGGTACACTTTAACATTATTAACTGGTAATCATAAATACTACAGTATTAGAAGGTGAAACCTATGTGTAGAAAACCAGCATTAAATCTCAGTTCGGAATCCTGACTTACCTACTAAATTTACACATTGTGTCTGAGCAGACGTCCTATTATTACTGTCCTACATGGACACTTTGTTGGGTCGAATGGTCGCAACTTTCCGGTAGCACAGCCCGAAAAGGGTCTGGGCCTCAGCAGGCAACATAAATCAGTCCGTCTCCATGTCACCCCCAATACCGACACCCCACCAATTCTAGAGAACGGTGACGACTCCTCTCCACCCCCATGATCCGTGATGCGTGTGGCCTGATGGATGGTCCCTCTCCTGGTCTAGACACCATGATGAACACCATGCCTGGAGCTCAAGCCATGCCTGGGAGAAAGGCCTCCTCCTAGGGCCTGCGCTCCCGAAGGGCCCCTCTGCACCTCTTCGACACCCTGCTACCCTCCATCCATTCTGCCGCCTTTATTTATTCATCCGCTCACGGCCTGTTTGTTTTTTAAGCAAGACAAATCGAGAGGAATAAGAGCTAGGCGAAAGTTGTTGTTTTTATATTCCACTCCGTGTCAGGCTGTTAGGAGCAGGGTTGTGCATCATGTCACATGGGTTATGCATAATCTCGTACATGCCAAGGCATGATTAAAGCTGGGATGAGATGTGCAGGAGCAATGCATACTGGGTAAGCAGTGCTTAGAGGGGTTCTTTAGACCCTGTTAAATTTGTGTGCAAAGGCCACAGGACATGGTGTGCTCATTAAGAAATGTTTAAAAAAACAGTCTGTGTGTCACACAGAACACAAACATTACTGAAGTTAGACAAAGAGCTGCAAAAAGAAAATTAAAAAAAGAAGAACATGATGAAGTAATAAATCCAGAAAATCTTTACACTTGAATTTATAGTATTTGGCAGATGTTCTTATCCAAAGTGACGTACATGATAAGATTCTTGATGCGTGTATTCGATGTTTGAGGGGCAGGTCAAGTCGGGATGTGCCTGACACTCTAAGAGGGCGCACTGTGACCTGTGGCATGATCATTGCTGACAGGTAAGATAAAGTTATCTGGGTATCTGGGTGGCGTCAGTGCGGAGGAATGGACAGATTCTCCTGATGAAGAATGCAGGTACCTGCAATCAATTTGTTTACAGTTGCTTTTAAAAGCCAGTACAAATAAAAACTGCGTAGAGATCCATTGTGATATATGTGGTGCATAAAAACAATTCTGTCTTCTTGTTTTTAACATTTGGAAAATCTAGCAAGCCAGCACTGGATGGTCTCAAAGCCTTGTCAGCAAAATGCTGACATTATGAAATATCTAAAGGTGTTCAAGCATAATACACACAGCAGGAATAGAAGTGGTGTCACTACACAGTCACAATTAATGTCACACATTCCCAGAGCAAGGTCTCCAAAACACAGTGCTGTCTTACAGTCTGTTTTCCAAAGATGTTCCAAGTTAGTATATAACTGACATAATTTACATCAATGTTCAGTCTTGGATAAATGATCTCTCACTACGGCCATTTCAGTACCATGACCTGACTTGAATCCTGAAAGAAATTTCTCAGGAAGATCTTAATAGCTATGAAGAGTAAGACTTCTCATTTTCAGCACCATGGATAGCAACTCCTTCCCCGAGTTCTGTGGAGAGTGCTGGTGCATATGGCTTTTTGAAGCAGGTTCCTATGGGCAGCGTCAGGATTTTAGAAGAGGATTTTAGTAAGTAACTTGGTCCTACATCAGTATAAAACGGAACCTTCAACTTCACAGAGTCCTCTAACTCTCTTAAACAGTCACTTTAAGCCCAGGATGGCATTTTTTACCACTTAAATTACAGAAGACTGACTAATCACAGACATCAGGCCACCTCTAAGCGAATCCGCTTTGAAGACCGAGCTCAAACATCAAAGAGGAAGTCATTAAAAGCAGTATGGCGCACAGAAGAGGCTCAGCTCCTGGAGTCCATTTCAGAAGTCTCTGTGTCTGAGCAGTGGACTGAGCAGGACAGTGCCGGTGCAAGTACCTTCCCTCTGCCGTTCAGGGCCATGGCACTTCAGTGAGCGGGGGAGGAAGCCAGTTGAATCCCCCCGAGTGTAACTCAATAAGGGCGTGAGTGTCACGTTGACAAATGCGCGCGAGGCAAGATTATTTATAGACGAGACTATGTTAAACAGCCCAGGTTTGTACTGTGTACTTTCACTCCAGTTGGAAAAAACGACTGGGGTAAATCTTCTGCTCGGCGGCCAGTGATAAATAAAGACAGGGGAGTCGCCGCCGGTGGTGGCGGGCGGGTGCTGGGGCTGTTGTTGATGCTCATTTGTGTTTACCCTCAATCTCCGGCTGTTCCATCACTCCACCTGCCCCCCTCTGTCTCCCCACTGGCCTCGCAGAGGGAGGCTGGGTGGGAAACAACACAGGCTGACAGAGAGCACTGACTTTAATTTTGTCCAGAGGGGGATCAAGCCTCTTTCTTTCCCCTCAATCTCCTTTACGCTCTCTCACACTCTCTCTCTCTTTCTCTCTCTCTCTCTCTCTCTCTCGCCCCTGGAACAAACAAATATTTGTCCTCATTACTAATTAAACAGAGGCAAGAGGGGCACAAAGGTAAATTGACGACAAACCATCCTCGAGCTGAACACTCACACATGTATACATACGCACGCACACACAGACACACACACACACACACACACAGTGAGCGAACCCCCTGGAAAAAACGACCCAGTGCCAGTGATTTACGAGGCCCGCTGCATGCAGGCTTGGGCCTGCACCAGTAAGCTATTCATAAACAAAAGCAGCTAAATAATGAATGTGTCTCTGGCTGTGCGGCCTGCCCATGTGGCGTTTAAATGAATAGGAATTAGTGGGGAAGAGTTGAGGAGGGCCCTCTGTGATGTTGTTTATGTGTATGGGGATATTCATTTATCTCTCCCAAAGTTCACCAGCATGTGGAGATAGTTGGAGCACTAAGCCTGTAAAGAGTGTGTGTGTGTGTGTGTGTGTGTGTGTGTGTGTGTGTGTGTGTGTGTGTGTGTGTGTGTGTGTGTGTGTGTGTGCGCCCGTGTCAGTGTGCATGTGTGTCAAGAAGGGCTTATAAACCTGCTGCTATCACCACTTGTGGATGTTGGTATGCATGGTGTGAAGGTAAGACGTGGCAGCAGATGATTCATAGACACCCAAGCCACTCCATACCCTCAACACAGGCAGACAGATTATAAACAGAGACCATGTGTTGAGTCATCTGTGAACTGGACAGTGATATGTCCCATTCCTATAGTCCAGTTTGGACAAATTAACCCCTGCTCTTGCTTCTGCTAGTCACTTCAAACAGACGTGAACCATGCCAAAGGAGTGTTCAAAAATATTTTTTTCAAACAATGCTATTGTTTCAGGACTGTAGAACAATGGGCAATTCAACAACTCCACTCCTGCATGCCAATAAGAATATGAGATGTGCAAAAAGTAAAGAAAAAGCATGTACATGTGTGCATATACATGTGTGGTACATCACTTCTCATACCATTGGTTCAAAAAATGCAATTTTAGCTGATGTGGTAATATGAAAGCCTTATATGTGAGAGGTTTGAGTGGCACATCATAAATTAAACAGTTAGTGTTACATTACACAAAACTTGCCTACTTACAAGCTTCCACTTGGCTTTTCAGCTATCTCGTCTTGACTGTTTGTTCCTTTAGACTCCTTTTTGCATTCTCTCTTTGTGTTTAGCCTTCTCCATCTTGCTGCCTTTCCCATTTCAGATGCCCACTCTTCCTTCTCCTGTTTGTATTGTAAACAACAAGCAAACAGACAACCTTACCATACTGGAAAATGTAAAGGTGACTTTCAAATAGAGAAAGAACTGAGATGAAGCTAACTTTACTTTTCATTTCACCTGGCTACTCTTTCTCTTTGAAATCTAAAAATAGACAGTCAACTTTTGTCTATATCCACTGATATGTTTCTAGAAACAGTTTTAAATTGGTAAAGTATGTAAAGGTACATCTGCGTGTAGCATACCTGTAACTGATGCAAAATGACTGGAATAAAACTGCTCGTTTAAACCTGTTGTATTCGAAAAGCTTTTTACTACATATGTGTGGAAAGACAGCAATATAGAATGTAATAAAGAGATACTGTAGATCATTGTGGCATTGAAGTCATATTATTCTCACCAAGTCGGCCTAGTACGCCACGCTGTGGTCTCTCCATTCTGCTCTTTCACTCAACCTGATGCCTCTGCTTTCTCTTCTCTCTCCTCAAAACAAAAGACTATATGTGAATGCATATCACTTATGGTCTCAGAGGGAAAAACGGAAGAGAGAGAGTCGAAATTAGTAGTGCATTTGTACTGCAGTATCCAAAACCATCACAGGGCGACTGTGCTACAGTGT
>JBBPCX010000011.1:19086114-19088614 GCA_037974365.1 Hydrocynus forskahlii
CTGATTTAATTAAACCCTTGTTTTGCCTTTACGTTGGTCTGTGTGCGTCATCCCTTTCCCTCTCGCCCGTAACAATTCTAAATGACATTTTGCATGTATGTATGTCTCACGCAATACACATACACATATACATAGATACATACATATATATATGTATATATATATATATGTGTATGTATCTATGTATATGTGTGTGTGTATTGCGTGACATACATACATGCAAATATATATATATATATATATATGTATCTACATATATACATTTCTATATAGACATATGTATGTATGCATCTATGTATATGTGTGTGTGTATTGCATGAGACATACATGCATGATTATTTGTAATTTTCATGATTGATACATTGTAGTATTCAGTATTTGAAACTGGTGGTATGTTATATTGATGTTATATTGATGTAATGTCTCGACAGTTACACTACTGTTATACAGTGAAGAACTGCAGTTTGCACTGTACTTAACTACTGTGGTTGCCCACGGAATTGCAGTTATAAAATTTAGCTTGCTTGCTAATCATGGTTCAACTCAAGTGTTGAAGGCCAGGTTTAGTGAAGGGGTTTGAGGAAGGGATCTTACTGAACTGTGCTGGACTCCAGTCCTCCAGGACCGGATTTAGCCACCCCTGAGAAAAAGCTGCACCTCCAGTTCTGAGGGAGCTTCTGGGGAAAAACATTAGTTCAGTTCAAACCAAGCATTTGCACAATGATGGGGGAGGAGTGCTCTGACTATTTATTGCTGCAGGGAGTCCTTGTACACTTAGAAGAAAAGAAATCTGATGGATTTGGAAAAGAATGAATTTTCAAGTTGGCTGAGATGAAAGACATGGGGACTAAAGCCCCCCTAAATGGGGCCTAGAATTGCTTATTGAGATTAGAAGGGACCTGTGCAGTCACCAAAAAACAAAAACATGCATCATGTTTGTATCCGATTAAAAGGCATTATTTGTTCAAATGGATTTATTGAAATTGAAATTTATTTTGGAAATATTGTTCTGATCGTTGCAAATAATATAACATCATGTACAGTAATGTTTAGTGCGATCCTTGTCCAAAACTGAATTTTCTCCCTCCATCTTGGACGGACCAGCTGAAGAGAGAGATTTTCTTAATTGGAATTGGGCTCAAACTTGGCTCACCATCAGCCCTTTCTTCGTCTGTATGACTCAGACATTCAGGCCGACAAAAACGCTGACCTTTCCTTCATCCGGCGGCCCAGCCCTCGGTCAGCACCCACTTAATGGCACCTGCCACATGCCTTTTGAGCAGCGGGCATGTCTGTCAGGAGAGCTGAATTAGTCAGCCGTGTGCTCTGATGGCACACAGCAGCCTGCAGAAACACCAGGCGCAGAAGCGCTCAGCCCAGGGCTGATTGACAGCTGCTCGGCCAGAGATGGACAGGCGGCCCACGTCACTCACAGACAATCACCCATGAAGATGTTCACACTGACGCATCCGCACAGACACTGGAGCTGGGTTTCAGCCTCATACCCGTGGGCAGTGGCGGGTTTAAGCAGGGCCTGGGCAGACTAAAATGGATCTTAAGAATGTTTTCTTTCTACCTGAATCATGTCTACTCTCTCTGCATCACTGAAGAAATGAGGACTGATAAAATAACAGTCAGGTTTGTTTCAGCTTTATTCGCTGACCACAGTGCAGAGAAAGGTTAGTAGAATGTCTTACCATTGATTTCACAGAAAACCATACAGTGACAGACAAGACACACAAAGCCTGACACTGTTGTCCATTAAAAAGGTTTGATAGAGTTGAGGCTTAGGGTGAGCTATAAAACGACCAACACTTCACCATTACAGTCATTACAGACAAGAAGACTGTGTTCACAAAGCAGCCGTATGGAGCATTAATCTTGGATCAGATTCTTCTGTGTCTCTGATAATCATTGTCACAAAAAAGGTTCAGCACTTCTTCTCCCGCAGCGGTTTGTAAATACAGATTCTGTTGAAGCGTTCAGCTGCATGGGGTTGTTTTGTTCATTCTTATACCTCACAGTAAGTCATACTATGTCTTAACCAAAATCATCAAGTCAGTGCCACCTTAACGAAGAGCAGTGTGAAGTTTGAATGAATTGGGCATTTTTGGTACATATTTACTTTTGGGTGACCATTGATGGTATATGTGTGTGAGAGATGCAGCAGTTTTTAACCCAGTCCCCACAATGTTCAAATTTGTGTATCAGAATGTGTTTATGAGTGATTAGAGTGCTCATTTCTGTAGCCTAGCTAGCTACAGAGGCAGCATAGGCATAAGCTTTAGTGAAAAAAAAAAAAAAACTTTTTGCCTCACATGAAAGTATAAGCTGGACGTCAGAGGTCCTATAAATCATGCTTGTCCAGGACTCCTCACATGGACCTCATCATCAGCAGTGCTGTCGTCCCCATGCCTGATGGATCACCTCTTAACTCTCAGTCTCTAAAATCAGAAGTGTGACACAGCGATGTTGTACAGAAGGGCAGCGTGAGGTCAGG
>JBBPCX010000011.1:19093614-19096743 GCA_037974365.1 Hydrocynus forskahlii
ACCAGTCTGTCAGCCTGCGCACCTCCTCTGTATGCTGCCTCATCATTCTTGCTGATCAAACCCACCACAGTTGTATCATAGGCAAAATTGATGATGTGGTTCAAGTTGTGCATTGCTGCACAGTCATGGATCAGCAGTGTGAGCTGCAGAGGGCCGAGCACACAGCCCTGGAGGGGCCCTGTGTTCAGCGTCCAGGATCCAGGATCCAGTTGCAGAGGGAGGTGTTTAGGCACAGCAGTCTCAGCTTCCCAGTCAGATGCTGAAGAGTGATGCTATTGAATGCTGAAGTCAATGAGCGGTATTCTCACATAAGTGTCTTTTTTGTCCAGATGGGCAAATGGTGGTGGTGATAGCATCTTCCGTAGAATGGTTGGGACGGTATGCAAACTGCAGAGGGTCAAGTGAGGGGGGCAGTTGTGACTTGATATGCCTCATAATGAGCCTCACGTTGTGAGTGCAACAGGATGACAGTCTTGGAGGCAGGACACTGATGACTTCTTTGGCACGCCGAGGACGGTGGTGGCTTTAACCAGCAGGCTGGAACGACAGTGGTGGGATGTTGAAGATGTCTGTGATGCCAGCTGGTCTGCTCATCCTCTGCTGCAGACTACATCAAGATTAAGAACACAATAAATATGAGAACCGACATGGTAACAAGAAAGAAAACAGATTAAATACATCTACTTGCCATGAAAGCATTTGATTTGGATCACAAAAATTTAATTATCATGTCAATTAGACATTTATTGTCATCTCAATCTTCAGTACAAAGGAGGAAGAGGAGGATGTGGGAGGGGTAGGAGTTGTCATTCACAATGTTGGTGGTGTTACAGATGCAATGTGTGGTGTGACATACGGGAGAGAGACCTCAACGACCTCAGCTGTCCTCACTATCTGTTGTAGCATCTGATAATGTAATGTCATTCCCATACCAGGTCATGATGGAGCAGCTAAGGATGCTCTCTGTAGTCCTTCTGTAGAATCTGGTGAGGGTGGGATATAGGGCGGTCTCCTCAGTCTACACAGGAAGTAAAGTTGCTGCTGGGCTTCCTTGGCAATGGAGTTGGTGCTCTGGTCAATCCCCATTTGTTCAGCATTGACGTTCAGTGGAGAGTGATCATGGCACTCTCCCCGAAACTCACCAACAATCCATTTTGTTTTGCCCAAATTAAGAGACAGGTTGTTGGTTCTGCATTGTTAACTGTTGCTTTGGGGGTCAGCAGGCTCAGCTTTCCAGTCAGATGTTGAAGAATTATGGTGTTGAATGCTGAACTGAAGTCTATGAGCAGCATTCTCAAATAAATGTCCTTTTTATCTAGATGGATGAAGGGTGGTCATGATGGCATCACACCTTGAGCAGCGAGAATAATAAGCAAATTGCAGGGCCTTCGGTGGATGGGGCATCACAGTCACATGCCTCATGAAAAACATTTCAAGCACTTCATGATAATGAGTACAATGGGACAGCAGATATTGAGTCAGGACACCAAAGACTTCAAGAGCACAGGGATGATGATGGTGGCTTTGAAGCACACTGTAACAACAGTGATGCTCAGAAAGATGTTGAAGATGTCTGTGAGAACACCAGCCAACTGGTCTGCACATCCTCTGAGCACTTGGCCAGTTATGATATCTGGTTTAGTGGCCTTTCATTGGTTAACTGAATAGAGTACTTCTCCTGTGAGCCATAGTCAGACAGTAAACCTGGTCATTGGGAGGAGAGGTTAAAACCATTTAGAGCATTAAACAAAGCAAAGAAATCATTGAGTGCATCTGAAAAGGAGGCTTGGCAGGTGAAGATGTGCCCTGGCACCCTGCCGTGTCCTGCAGAGCAGCAACAACACTGGGAGAAAAACAGTCCTGAGGAGCATACATGGCCCCTGAGGGCCATGGTGACCCATACACTACCGTGCCCCTTCTTTCAGTGCCACTGCTGTATTCAGAGCAGTCCACCATTCAGCTAATATCTGGACAAAATCAGATGCGCAACACTCACTTACTGCTGTGGTCATTTTTTTACACCATTTGATAACATTTGCCTGTTTTTACATAGTTTGAAAAAATAACAAAAAATAGAACAAGAGCTAAATCAACAAAAAAGTGTTAAAGATTAATGAATAATACTTATAAACCATTTTGGAGATAAATAACTGCATTACATGCACCTTGTCACCATCTGGTGCTAAAGTAACAGTGCAAACATGAAGACAATTGTGACTTTTTCCTCTGCCTACAATCTTCAGTCTCTAAGCTGCCCTGATCTACATTTCTGCTCTTCCCTGTGCCCTCATCTTGTCCCTCATGTTGTCCTGTTCGCAGCAGTGGCGCCCCATTAGCAGGCCAGCGGAGGCCTCGCTCGCATTCCTCAGGCCTGTCGCTGTGTGGTGAGAATTTACTGCATGCAAATCAAGCCAAGATGTGCAGGGAGATGAGATATACATATTTAATGAGACAGAATGAAAGGTGGAAAAAGCCATAGGCAGGAGGGGCATCAGAGAACCCCCCCCCCCAACTACCCCCACACATGCAGACATACACAGACACACGCATACCCCTCTGCTGTTTTTTTTTATAGACTGGTCCCTTACTAGCCGCCAAATGTCGCTACTGTTGTTAATCCTAGTACATCTGGACTAATGAGGCTGTGATACACACACTCTTGGGAGTGAGTGGGTGTGAGAGAGAGAGAGGGGAGAGACAGAGAATAACGAGTGAGAGCAGCAGAACAGTATAACACTTCTCTGTAGATGTCCATGATTGTGAGCGTGTCTGTGGCTAGAGCCTCGACTCATTGAGGAGGAAACAGCGCTGGGCTCCGTAGTTCCTTCGTGTCCCCTTGGGGGAGTCGCTCACTGCTGCGTTTTTATCTGCAGAGTGATTATAGAGATGTGTTTAGGCACACAGTTCGCAGCCTCTTAATGAAAGTCCCACTGCACGAGCACACACATACACACACACAAACTCAGTGCACTCATCTTTAGCCCAGTAGGGTATTGTCTTAGTCACAGATTGGACCCTAGAATACCCAAAACACACACAAGCTAGTCTCATTTCTCTCTCTCTCTCTCTCTCTCTCTCTCTCTCTCTCTCTCTCTCTCTCTCTCCCTCTCTCTCTATCTCTCTCTCTCT
>JBBPCX010000011.1:19096843-19111861 GCA_037974365.1 Hydrocynus forskahlii
TGTCAATAGCCCACTTAGAAATCCCCTTACTGATAAAAATGCTGATGTGTCAAATACTTATTTTCCCCGCTGTATGTCATCTACATATGTCTTTATTTCTTAAAGGCACAGTCTCTTTTATTATAAAAGCCAAAGAGTGGTTGATGTTCAATCACACACATTAAGCATTTAATTAGCTTTTTTGTCTCAGTATTGAAACCAAAACTCTGTTAACATGACAACCCTAACACGGACAAAACAGCAGTATTGCAATCAAATTGCTAAACATTGTGACTGTGATTGTGCCTTGAAATATATTTTAAAAGCATTGCTGAATCAATAATGTGACATGGTTAACAATTAACTTGCCATATGAAGACCTGGATTCATCAGAACACAACAAAATTTGTGATATCGGTGTTGTAAAGGGCGATATTGCAATAAGGATTAACATGTGATATATTTGGCAGCCCAAAATGGAAAAGTTTTGCTGCAGAGAGTACAATTAAATCTTCAATACAACACAAACAGTCTCACCTGCGTTGGCTGTTCATGCTGGCCACTTTAGACCATGTGTCTGTCTCCGGGTTGTAGACTTCAACTGTGCTGAGTCGAGACTGGCCATCGTAACCTCCAATAGCGTAAAGCAGTCCATTTACCACAGCCACGCCCACTCGACTCCGGGCCGTGGTCATGGGCTGGCAGCGCTCCCAGCAGTTACCAATCGGATCAAATACTTCAACAACATTTAACGAATCACCTGGATGTAACATAGCTGTGTTAGACGAAGCTATTCACAATCTGTGAGTGGTGACAAGTAATCAAAACTGGAAGCTATCAAAATGCACAATCGGGGGGTTTGTCAACAGATATGCTGGCCAGTTCAATGTTCAATGTTTTTTTAGACTTTAGGAGTATTTTTAGATTTTAGGCTTAATAACAGGCCCAGGAAATCATCGTTGCAAAGGAAAGTGAAGGAAAGGAGGGGAACCTGCACTGTTGAGACCTCCAACAGCATAGATTAATCCAGCGATGGACGTGCAGCATCTTTGCCTTGTTTTATAGGCTGGCAGGTGTGGCCTCCGTTCTGGCATCAGATGGTAATCCTTCGCCTCATCTACTAGATCCCTGTTTGAAGAGAAACACCAGTCAAACTTCAGCGACATGCAGAATGCTTCGCAACTGAAGAAAGGGGTATTCCAGACGTACCTCTAACCCTAAAGTAATTTTCTTTGCTATTACACACCCGATTTAAACACAGAGGAAACAGTGTCTGCTGGCAAGAGAAAACATCTTGCATCTAGCCAATTTATTATATTTCTAATTATGGGATACTTCTAAGAACATTTGAAGATAGTTCTTCTTTTTCCAAGCTGGTTTTACCTGGAATAGTATCAAAATATTATTAAACTTCTTCGCTGACTACGTCAGTTTGTTTAGAAAAATTGTCTAATTCTATTCTACTCATTAATTTTACATGTTTTAAGACGATAAATACACGTATTTAAAAAAAAAATCACACATGAAACTAGCAAACTTATGTGCCAATGGAAAGGCAGGTTTTAAATGACTAAAACAAGCTAAAATGACTAGAAATAAGTTTCTTAAAAAACTATAAATATTCCCAGAAATATTTAAAGAAATTAGTTCCATGATCCATGCTTCTCAAAAGCAGGAAGTGTATGGTACATTGACAAAATAGAGACATGCAGGCAGCCAATCAACAGACAGTTGAAAGGTACAGCTGAAACTATACCTGTCAACACAGTCTTTTCTTTGTAAGTGCACAGACACACCTGCATTTATGGCAGCAGCGCACAAGCTCATCCTGCTGCACCCGGTCAGCTAAGAACTGTGGCCGGCACAAGGGCAGTCTTGTCTTTGAGAGCAGCTCCGGCAGGCAGGACTCCCGCTCCTCCCGCTGATGTCGCACCCATGCAAGGACAGCCTCAAACACCTGTGGATAACAAGCAAATGTGGACTTGGTAAGAAAGAGAGATGTCCTTCTGGTTAAGATCTCATTCTTTGTCAGTCACTTTGAAATTTACAGCTCTTCAGGTCCTGGCATCATTCTTAACAAACACATCCTGCAGACAATTATTGTAAATACCTGATATTTAAGATTTACTTTGTTGAGTATATTCTCTGAGCTTAATTCAAATCTCAGGAATATTCTAATTATTTGGCCAAAAAATCATTTATCACGTAAGTTTTACAAGAGTTGGTTCCATCACAGGGAGACTGCAAGCTCAGTCCCCAGTACTGTCACAGTCATCTGTGGCCATGGGCCTTGTTCTTTTTGGGCGGGTAGATGGCGCTGCCTCTCCTCTAATCCCCAAGTATAATGCCAGCAGGCGAGTGTGCTGATCTATCCACTAGCACTGTTGGTGGTATTGTGTGAGTGGGGGTGGGTGGAATTGGACACGACTAAATCCAGGAGGTGAAAATGCATGTCAAGTCTACTTCTAGCTTTGTGTGTTTTATAATAAGAGAAATCAAGAACTTGAATGGTTTTCTATAGCTGAAACTCGTTATGTGTGAGATACCTTTCTAAATTGTCTATAGCGCACCCTTATGACTAGGACTGTTCTTCAAATAACACAAAACAATATCACCTATGTTTTATAATTAAACATAATTTTAAGTGTGCTTGTTACAGCTGTTCAAATATATATCCAACAGGCAGCAACAGTGTGTTTAGAGCCCATCTGCTTGCGCGCTGTGCTGCTATGATAGAATTCACAATTATAGACCTCTCACTGAAATAGCTACAGCTTTTGTGAGTCACCAGTTTAATTTTTTCAGGGGAGTTGAGACTTCTACACGATACACACAATTTGTGCCTGAACAAAAACCTATTCAGGAGGTGTAGGGTGGGTTACATATGCATCAATCAAGTTATAACATCATAATGAGCTATTACCAGCCTTAGACTAAAAAAGTCTGAGAAGTGCTGCCCAACATAGGGTGCTTTGTAAGTTATGAAATTCTTTCTAACCACACGCCTACCCATAATAACTCACTATAACTCGCACTATATTGCTTGTTTTTCCAAACACTGGGACAGCAAGATCAACACTGTTTTTTTTATGCTTCAAACTACTAATGCATGAAGTTACCACAAATTACTACCTATATTTAATAACCAACAAACCACTTTGTTACTAGTTCCTGAGGGGCAAACTGTTGGCAGACAGACCTGTTCTTCAGCCTTGATGTTGAGCTCATCACAGCCCACCAGCTCCATCACCTCCTCCAGCCGTAGACTCAGAAACTCCTCCGATACAGACACCTCCGCAAAGTGCTGGTGCACGAAGCTGTTGGCTGCATCATACAGCCCTGTGCACATCATGGTCTCAGCGAACTGGCGCACGCCTAGGCAGTTCTTTGGATGCAACCTGGGAACAGAACAAAAGAAATGGCCACGGTTGGAAAGAGGATGTGAATTATGACGGGTAATTTGGTGCCAGTGATACTGCTGGCTGTGCAGGTGGAAAAGTGAGCACCTCTCTTGAAGGAAAGTGCAGCAGGCGTCTTTGACGTTCTGCAGCTGCAGGAAACTGGCTCCAATCAGGAGGGCCTGAACGTTCTGCTGGTCTATGGCTATGTGTCCGTTGTATGCAAAATTGATGAGAGATTCAAGTGCACTATAAGAGAGACACGAAGCAAACAGCAGATGTGAAAGGTCAGACACCTAAATCAACGCAATGTGTCGACTTGCAACTGCAATAGTTCAATTTTGCTCCATGCAAAACACATTATGGACGCACAACATGGTATCAACTGAAAGTGTAACAGAAATGCATCACATAGCTTAAAAAAACAGTAGTATCAACCATCTTAATTTGGTCCATGATGTACATTTTTAAAGATAATGCCATGTCATCCAGTGCGAGAAATCTACTGGAGATCACTTAACATTCTCAACACAGTTTGAGGTAAGTGGTGTAGTCCTATTTGTTGCCAATGGGAGAGACGTGTTTTGTGTGTTTGTGCTCATTGCTCAACTGTTGTTACATGCACTCAAGGTTATCTGGTTTGAAAAAATAAACTGAAAGCAATCAGCACTCTAAATCATGAGCAGCCCCATCAGATTAAAAGTAGGGCAGGCCTTCAGTGACAGTAATGGAAGATGAATTGGTGACTGTAGTCCTTAACTGATCTAAAACATGACAAACAGAAAAGCAGTTTTTCCGCAATCAAGAAAATGCAGTTTAAAGCCACCTTAACAACACATTATTTGTATAGTCGCATTAGTCTCGTATAGCTCCAAGACAAAACTACAAAGTAAACCCTACTAAGCATCAGGTCAGGGAAATTATTGTTTTTATTTATTTATTTATTTATTTTTACCAGAATCAAAGATGGTTACCTGGGATCCATGCCTTGCATGACGATCTCATCCTGTTTGCATTCCACCATATCATTGGTGAACATGGCATGAAAATACGGAATGGAAGCAGCCAGGACTATTCTGTGGGCGCTGAACTTGTGCTCTCCCACCTGTAGCAGACACACACAAACATACATTGACCACGCTATTGAACACTCTAAACCTTTGCAAATAAATTACATCTGTAATTGAACATCTGTATCTACCATAACTCTAGGAAACTGCAAGCAAAAATGAATATATGTTAGAAGCATCCAATATGATGAAATGAGCCATAGGACATGTAAAAAAGACTAAGGCAGCTCTTTAATATTGGGATTTAAAGAAAAAATAATCAAATATATAATATCCATAATTAATCACATTGCAAAAGAAGCACTGAGCCTCTCGTTTCATCTTATTTATTTCTTCTTCCCCATCTTCATTTACGAAAAAAAAAAAAACTTAGCCTGTAAAGTATAGCTTTACAGGTTTGAGGAACAGATGTGGACTACTTCAGCATTGATGAGCTTCGCTCTGGATAAGAGCGTCAGCTAAATGCCATAAATTTAAATGTAAATCTTCAATAGCATCCTTTCAAAACTTTTTACATTGCATGATGCATGCAATATCAAACAACATTTATTTAAAGCTCTCCTATCTGAGACAGGTTTATTGTACTAAATGAGTGTTATATGACATTACATGCATCATACAGCCTGAAAGAAAAGCCCAGACCAATCCAACAATATGTTGAGCAGTAAAAGGCCTATTCAAAGAGCACACCTATATTTCCTGACATGAGCCTTGAAAGTGTTTAGAACCAGTTTTAAAACAAAATAACATCTTGAGCTTTTTGCATTTCTAACATTGCTCAAGTTCTAGCGGCTGAACATGATGAAAGAGCTTTTTTTCCTTCAAAAGTCACAGTCTGAACGCTTTGTAAGAGGCAATTGTAAGGTAGAAGGTAGCAAAACCACCATAGATATAAGTGATTTACATAAGCTTATCACCTGTCGGGCAGGTGCGTGGGGCGTGGTTACTTTTAGTCAGCAGAACAGAAGGGACAAGCAGGTTGTGTGCCAGTCAGGTGAGGCACAGAATTAATCACTCGCTCGGCCCACAAAAGAGGCTTTTGATCCAATGCAACAAACACAGGTGCTGGAGGTGAGAGTGGAGGAGAGAGTGCAGCTTTAACGGCATAATCTGAAGTTAGTCATAACACTGCTTAACAAGGGGACAAACGGTGATTGGCCACACAGTCAGTTCTGCCGAGTCATGGAGATATGAGCACACCTGAACAAACTGGGCAGCTAAAAGCAGGGAACGTATGTGTGTCTGGTTTTAAAAAGCCAAATAATCAGGGGATGGCACGAACAAATGGGTGCGTGGAAAAAAATAAACAAGTATCTCAAAGGTGGGGGTCGCCCATTTTCTGTCATTTTAAATATGCGTCAGTAGATGGTGGTGAGGATATTTTTGGAGCTGTATTTTTACCCATTAAGGGACAAACAAGTCAGCCGAAACAATCATGAACTCCGCCACGATCCTGCATGCTCCTGAGTAAAAACATGTTGAAGAAAAGGACGCACGTGCTTTCGGGTTGCACAACATATTGTCTGATAATGGTTATTGCAATATGTGTCTCTGCAGTGCTGATACCACAAAGGCAAATATATGCAAATAAGCCTTTAACCAATCAATGTATTCAATAGGGGGACCAATAACAAATCCAAGTGAGAGTTACTGGTTGAATCAAGCTATTTATGTAATCCAACAAAATTATAATGAATTTGACAAATATTAAACCATTATGATTTTTTAATGAGCCTATATTCTACACTTTCCTTCTACTGATTTTTGTCCCAGTTTTGTGTGGATTTGTGTTCCACAATACAAGTCATAGTTCACTTGTACATGACCATTTTTATCCTTTCAAAATCAACATCTCTGTTACTGTGCCTTTACAATAGATATTTATAATGGATCTCTTTCCTGATTAGCTGCCCTGTATTTCAGCTCATTCAAAAATCAGCACAGGACTGAAACACTCCTTAGGTATATCTATAATTTTCACAAAACCTATTATTTGAAAACGGTCCGTTTATGCAATTTAGTTTCTATGTATGGACAACATGGATAACTGTATAAAAGTGCTTTTAAAAACTTCAACGATTTTTACTTCAAGCCTTCTTACTTCCAGAAAAGTGATCATATGGGTCCTTTAATATAATGAAAGGCATCCCAACAGTAATTTGTAGCAGTATAAACACAATACCAACATTTTTTCCATATCGTGCAGCCCTAAATTCATGGGTTCGGGTGAATGGGGGTAAATGACATGCAAATTGCAAATTCAAGCCGTGGTTCCCGAGAGTGAGGAGATGCGGAAGATAAATCCTGATTTTCAACACTTGCGACTTTAAATAATAAATGACACATTCCACTGGTGCACTTCTGGTTCTCCTACACTGAGAATTGGATTAAACCTACAGCAAAACCAAGTTTTTCATGGGTGAAGCATTGCTGTCTTTACAATCTATCCCTGGGGTGAATGTCAAAAGACCCCTTGCTCCCTCTGTAGTGAGAAGTTATTCTACAACCAGACAAGTGCCCTACAGGTTCACCAGGCATCCGTCTGGAATTCAGCCTTGGTTTTAACCCAGATGCTGAAAACCATTATAACCATCGCCAATACAATAGTAACTCTCCTCTACTCCCTACCTTTGTGTTGTCGAGATACTGCTATTTTAAAAATGGCTTTTAAATCACAAAAACTGGGAAATCTTCTGGCCAAACCCCACATCAACCTGACAGCTGAGGAGGAGCACAGGGCTCTAGTCCCTCAGAGACAGGATGAAGCTGTTGGTGTACACATATATTATCCACTTCTGACACTGAATATCGTTCTAAACACACTAAATAAACCCTGTTGTCACAAAACACACTACTAGTCCTGGATGCTAACACAGTAATGGAGTAGACAAGTGTTAGCTAGCTAGCTTAACCATCCGGCTGAGCTCAAAAACACAGAACTTCTCACTAATTAAGAGTTCGTCATCATCTGTGTTATCGTTGCACATTTCGGAGGCGAGGAGAGCCACCGCTGACACCAGCTTTCAGGCTGTGTCCTCACTCCAGCCTCTCCTCAAACCGAGCAGCTCTGTTAGCCTAGCTTAGCTAGCCTAGCCGGCAGGTCGGGCGAACGGCTGGTTAAAAAGTGTTTTCAGAGAAACCAGCCGTACCTTCAGCGTGACATCGCAGAGTTTCCCCTGTCGTCGGATCTCCTCCATGACTGCATATCCACGGGTTGGTAAATCGTGGACGGAAAAATGCATCAGGTCCTCCAGCTCCTCGAATATCATGTCACCCATCGTCATTGAAGGGGAAGGGAAAGCTGCTTCACGAACTCGAAAGACAAGTGAGCCTCACGGGCCGCCGTAGGAGGAACAAGAACAACAGCAACAACAATGACACCACCACCACTACAGCCTGCAAAATTAGGGAGAATCTTTTGTAAATTAAAAATTAATGTTCCAGTTCAGTTTTTCTCCCTCTCCACGACGAATATGAAGCATAACCGCCTCACTATTAAACCATTATATATGGAAACCTCAGGTGTCACCACTCCTTGCACTCCATGGGTTATCTTGGAGTGACTTTGGATTAACAGTGGGATTTAGACCATATTCCCCAACAGAGGGATTATCAGGAGCTATTAGAGGAGGATAAAAGCTTTCCCCCCTCATCAGCACATCTGAGCATGAAACTGTCACCTACACAGAGACTTGTGTGAAAACAACAGAAAAAAGCAGAATTCATACTAGTATTTATACTAAATAGGGCAGTTGGTGGCCTAGTGGTTTAGGCAATTGCCCCTGCCATCAGAAGGGCATGGGTTTGAATCCCAGGACATTTAGTGGCACCACTGATGTGTACCATTGAGGAAGGTACCATCCCCACACACTGCTCCCTGGGCACCACTCACTGTTGGCTGCCCACTGCTTCATTGGTGAATAGATCACATGCAGAGAAAGAATGCCCCCATTCAAGGCTTGTGTTATGCTCCCACTGTGTACAGCACACAATGGGAGCATCCCACGAGCCTTGACCGGGAGCATTCTTTCTCCGCATGTGTGAAATTCTTTCTCTGCTATGGTATGTTCATGCATGACTATAAGGGGCAATTTATACCATAAGGTGCAACTTTACTTAAGTATATTATCCAGTCTAGTGGACTACTATATGTACATCCAAAGGAGGCCCCAATAATTCCTCAACACTTTTGCATAATCCAGTCAGAGATGCAAATTGAGTACTTCTGAGTGGTTTTATATGAATGGGTGTGCTGTAGGGAAATCTACCAAACTAGGTGGCACCATGTCTAAGATGCAAATTTAGCCATTTTGTTTACTATGTGGTAAAACGACTAGTGAAACTACACATGTCTTCTGAGTATTTAAAGGAAATGTTGGGATAAATCTGAATTAATATGTTTTCTTTGAGTACTATGTTCCTTAGTCTACTCTTAACATGTCTTTCAAATAAAAACAGCCTAAAGATGCCTAAGAGCCTTTATTATTTTTTGTGAGTTAGTTCATAGGGGCATATGATGCTTTAGATGTCTATTTCCGATCACCATAACAGAACATTTCTATTTCTTTAATTTCTCTAGGATGGAACATTTCATCTTAGACTTTTTTGCTTCCAAATGATTAAATGATGTAGAAATCAGAGAAATTTCCCCTTATTGATATTTGTAATTGCATTGCTGAACTGCAAGGACATTTTACAACCAGTTATTTCAGTTACCAATTACTCATACATATCCTGTACTCCAATAAGAAAATGTACACAATTGCTTTAAATCAAATGTCCACAATTTCCCAATTATTGTAAACATATTCAGTCAGCCAAAAGATGTTTCATGTTCAAGTTAGCCTCTTCAGTTTTGCCCCGGAGTTATGTGGCCAACATAGCTAACAAGCAAAAGAATCTCAAATACTTTTTGGGGTAATTTTTATTCAGAAATACTTTCGGGGGCTCCTGAGTGTTGCATCAGTCTAAGCACTAGCCCCCATCATCAGGAAAGTGCGAGCTTGATCCCAGGTGCTGCATCCATTTAAGGATCCTCTCATCATTTAGGCAATGCTAGCCAGCAGGTGTTTTTAGCTGATGTCTCCTACAAGTATGTCAGCGGCCTATCAAAAAGAACACAGTACTACAGTGTTGATGGTAGTGTATGATTTGGGGACTTCCAGGTCCGATGACTGAAACAGCGAGGTTTGTGTGATGCTCCCAGTCAGCAGTGATGGGTACCTACCAGTCCAGTGAAGGATGAACTGACAACAGGATGTCGGGCACCCGAGGCTTGTCAATTTGTATGAGCAATGAAGACTGTTCAAACCATTTTTTAACACTGGTCATAGGATAAATGCATCACAACACACATGCATCACACCCTCCTGAATATGGGACTGTGGAGCCGCACACTAGTCAGAGTGCCCATGCTAACCACTTTCCAACACCGAAAGCACTTACAATGGTCACATGAGCATCAGAACTGGAACTCTGAGCAATGAAAGGGGGTCCCATGGTCTTATGGTCCCATCTTCTTTAACATGGCATGGACGGATGAGTAACCCATTGATCTACAGAAGTAATTACACTAGAATCCACTGTGAAAGGAAGCTGGTGGAGGCTGTGTGATGCTCTGGGAAACGTTCTTTTGGGAATCTCTTGGTCTGCGCATTAACGTGGATGTCAGTTTGACATATGGCACCGATATAAACCTAACAGGGGATCAGGTGCACCCATTCATTGCAATGGTATGGAAAGGGCAGTGGTCTTTTCATAATACTCCCTGCCACACTGCACATACTGTTGAGGAATGGTTTGAGAAACACAATGAAAAGTTCAAAGTGCTGCCCTGGCCTCCAACTTCTCCACATTTCGGTCTGAACAAGCCTGTGTGGGATGTGCTGAAAAAAGTCTAGTTCCACCTAGCAGCTCACAGGATTTACAGGACCACAAAGTGCCATCAAAGGGATTATACAGTACATTAAGTTATTATTTGTGGGTTGGAGCTGTTTGGGCTGTTTGGGCTAACATGAGTTTTGAATTTTGCCCAAATAAAAAACAACTGTGTAAACAGTACTACTGTGTAAATGGTATATAAATAAAACCATGCATTCAGTGTACACATAGAAATAATCCTAGGCTTCCAGAAAAATGTTTGGGCACAAACACTGTATCTGGTGTGGTACTCAGAAAAACAGTCATAATGTTTTACCATTGAACAATCTCTCTGTTGCCATTTAATTTAAACAGACTGTTCTAACAGCCTAATGTCCAGGTATTGACCATTTGCGCTTGTTTGTGAATAGTCTGGTTTAAAACTTTACTGATGTTTATATGTTACGCATAACCCATTTTCCATGATTACTGCACATTACATTATGCAAAGGTGCAAATGTGCTTCTTTTCCCTGGAAAAGTGAAGTAGCCTTTAAAAGCCATTTACGGTAAGGTTTGCTTGTGCCTTGTTGGTCAAAATTGTACTTTCAGTGTACTGAAGTAATTGCATTTAATTGCTGTGAAATTTAAGATTGATGCCTCACATTGTTTGCTGAAGATTCACATCGAAAGTAACCATTCTGAATCATTGTGAGGTTGGAGATTTACACCCTATGGTCCCATACGGTGGCAAATAATGAATGGGCCTATTTTCATCACACAGATGTTTGAAGCCTTACTCTGTGTGGAAAGTTAATGCCAAGTATGGGAATGAAATTACCCAACCTTGATTTTGTGCCATGGATTAGTGAGGGACAGTCAAGAATTCGTAAAGGAAATATGCGATGCACACCTCCCTCAATCACACGCGTTATCTTTCCTGTTAATAGGCAGTCAGTTGAAAAATGAATCGCGTATGCCTGTCACTGACTCTATTTAGAAATCCAGACTTCTCAGGAAAGTGTTTTCTTCACAGCTTTAATTGAAAGAATTAGGCTCGAGAAGTTTACGTTTATCTGATTAATTATATTTGATTAGGTTCAAAATGTTTGAAGATTTGCCACTGAGTGTTTCTGCTCTCCAAATCAAGGCTAATTTCATTTTCTCCAGTTAACTCCTCTCCTCTGGGGCTATAAAACAGACTGGGTCTGCTGCAGCTACACCACCTGGAACTACAGATTTGCCTGGCTGACCATCTAAAGCCTGACAGGCCTGTAAGTATTTCACCAGTGCTTGGCATGTTTAGTATATAATACTGGAGAAACAGAAAATCTGGGGGAATGTGTTTCACAACAGGGTTCCTCAGTTAGCTAAATAACCCTATTGGATAGTCTTCCTTTTTGGCTTGCTATCTGGCTAACTGAGAAATCTGGCTTTGGGAAAGATCCGCCTCTGTTCTCCCTGTTTTTTCAATAAAATGGCATTTATTGTTGCTTTGATTTCAGAAAATGAGCAGGAACTACATGTCCAAGTATGATGAGCTCCACAAGGGAGATTACCTGTGGTCCAACAACAAGGAGTACAAAGCGGTCTTTCAGGTAAATGTTTTTGCTGACCTTAGAAAAATGGGTGTAAAAATCACTGATGTACCTCCTTGCCACTTATTCGCTGGCTGCTTCCCACCTCGTGTGCCATTTATATAAATCCCTGAGCGCACCAACCCAACCCATGTTCCAACAAACCCAAACCCTGCTGTTCCATACTTGCACATGATTACTGGGAGGGTCTTCAGTGTTCCAAAGTTTTAGAATATTCTCCCCCGTTCAGATGGTTCTGGGATGTTTTACTCCATTCAGTCTGCTCTAGAATGTATTCCTATACTGTTCTAGAATATAGTTCTCCAATTGTATTGCTCTAGAAAGCTTTCCTCAATTCTCGCTGTTCTAGAATGTTCTCCACCATCTGCACTGTTCTACAATGCTTTCCTGCGTTTCTTCTGTTCTTAAACATTTTCCTCCAAATGCACTGTTCTAAAACGCTTTCCTCCAATTGGACTATTCTATAATGGTTTCTCTCCATTCTCACCGATCTACAATGTTCTTCTTCATATGGTTCATATCATTTCTTACTGTAAAACAATCTGCATCCAGTTGCCAACATTAAAATTGTGCATGTGTGCTCCTAACTTCTTTCCCCTGCTGGTTTAAATGTCTCCAACAGGAAGATGGCAACTTTGCCATCTACAGCTGGAGGCAGGTGTGGTCATCTGACACGGGTGGAGTGAGGGACGCCCACCGCCTATGCATGCAGGAGGACTGCAACCTGGTCATGTACAGGACGGATGACAAGGCGGTGTGGCACACCAACACCCACAGGGCCGACGCCTTCAAGATGTGCAGCCTGTACCTCCGCAATGACGGCAACCTGGTCATCGAAAAGGATGGAGAGGAGATGTGGAACTCTGCCCTGTCCAAGGGGCAGAAGTGAAAAGAGCAATGTTCCACTGAGTGGCTAGCACCACAGACAAATCCACAAACCATCTGGCTCTGCTGCTCTGTGATTGTGCTGTTGATTTATCTTAATAAAGCTCAAGTAGAATACGCTGCCTGTGTCCAAGTGGGTCTTTTGTGGCTCGGCAATAATTGCCAAATGAGAATACCATTGTTTACAGTTCATAGAAATCTACAAGTTATGTTACCAAATCTCAGGATAACATAAAACCTCTCGGTATTTAAGTATTTAACTTGTTCAGGCTTTCCTTTGCACACTACGGCCTTCCAGTCTTAAATCCAACCACTTACAGCTGTGTTCTTCCAACAAAGCTCTCACTGACATGTTCTGCTTCAGAGAAACACGTTCACACAAGCAGCTACCCAACCGCACCTCCGGTGCCACGTACATTTCTCTCCTCACAAGCATCTAAAATGGTTAAAGGAGAGATTTCTGAGATTAGAAAATCATGCACTTGCATAAGGAAGGGCAAAGTCAAATAAGAAGTGAAATATCAGTCATTTCCAAAAGTGGAGATCAAAAAAGGTTCAAGGTTGCAACTGTTACTAACCGAGCAAGACCTGGTAGACCACCAACACTGTTCTAATCGCATAAACAGCACTCAAAGCTTCCATCTTTGAGAGCCAGGAGAAAAACAAGCTTCGTCTCGCTTCAAGATTCACAGGTATTTACGTCCATCCTTCCACTGTGAGAAAGACAACTCAATGTTGCTCAAGAACCTGTTACTGAGAAGAAGAAATAGACAATAACGGAGGAAAATCTGCACTAAAACACTGAATCTGTCATGAGGTTTCTCCAGAGAAACAGAAAACAAGCTGTACTAAAGTCTGGACACACTTACTACTGAAGCCTCTGAGATTATATTTAGTTGTTCAGGTCACGGTGTGATTTTATGTTCAAAGTATTTTGCTGCTTTTGCCCAAGGCTGAAAGATAAATAACTTGGCCATTTTGGACCGGAATTGAATAAAAGAAGGGTGTCGATTTTGGCTTCTGCACAGTACTGTAAGTCACTGGTTGGTCATATTACATGTTTTGTTGATGTTGCAATTGAAAACAATATACTACATATACTTCACAGAGAAAAAATACTTAAATATAAATTTTTTCCCAGTAATTTTGCATTCAAATGTGAACAATTTGTATTTATTTTTAGGTAGAAAATCAAAACACATCCTCAACATTTTATTGCAAAATTCCTTGGGCTGCATTTAACATTTAAGATATCTCCTGTTGATAAAACTGCTGGTGCTAAAACTTTTGCAAATACATTTCAATTCAGTAGACGGTATTATTATTTATCATTTATTATCCCAGGAAGACAACTGATGGCAGGCAAAATACAAAATACATACATTAATGAAATAAATAAATGATGACTGTGGGAATAACATGGTGGTACATTGTCAAGAAATGTGAGAATGAGATGGCAGCATCAGAAGATTCCCACAGAAAGGTTTATGCAGAAAACAGCTCTTTTCAATAACAGTATTCAATGTCAATTTATAGCAAAAACACTATATTCTAAAATCTCATTTTGGTTGAACTCCATCTTGATTCTGTGACTGTCCTCTTTAGATTAATTGATCATCTTTGCATCCTTTGCTATAGGTTGCTTCTATCCATTCCGCTTATTTTGTGCCTCACTAAAACCACAGCTATAAGAGTCTTGTCCCTCAGGGCTGAAAGTGAAGCCTTCGGTATTTTACTCAGGACAGTGAGCTACACATATGCATTCTGTAAAACTCAATGTGTCCCTTCACAGGAAAAAATGAAAAAATTGCTGCATAATACCATCATCTCAAGTATGTTCACTATGTTCAAGTTTGGCTTTGGTGAAACTCTCTCAGGTCATGTAATCTCATAAGAGTAAATGTGATAAATTGCAGGTCAGATAAAGGGAATCTGATGAATGTGTACTTTAGGTTAGAAGTTTCTATGTACACTACCAGTCAAAAGTTTGGACACACCTTCTCATTCAACGATTTCCTTTGTTTTTATTATTGGCTACACTGTATGTTAATATTGAAAACATCACCTATTGCTCTGATGACAGCTTTGCACACTCTTGGCATTTTTTTTTCGACCTGGAATGTTATTTAATTAACAGGAGTTCTTCTTCAAGAAGTTCATTAGTGGAATTTCTTGCCTTCTTAATGTGTTTGGGATCATCAGTTGTGATGGTCGGGTTGGTACACAGTTA
>JBBPCX010000011.1:19117071-19148408 GCA_037974365.1 Hydrocynus forskahlii
GCAAGGTGGAGGGTGATTCTTGAACAAACCACAGGGGGGAAGCCAAAGATGGGAACTTTTTTTTGGGTCCCCCCCCCCCGATTAATTCTCATCAGCAGCGTGCTCACTGCAAAGTCTTTGGTTGCTTGGCGCTCCCAGACCCTGAGACCTAGTTGATATTGGTACTCTGAGCTTCCACGCTCTTCTAACTCCTCATGGAGTTCTGGTGTTCTAATATTCATGCTTAGCTCTCTCTTGGGGCACCCCCTCTGGGCATATTTTCAGAAATGCACAGCATTTTTTGTACATGTGTACATCAGTATATGTGTACATGTTATATGTGTACATCAGTTACATAATGTAACAACACAGTCAAAACTGTTTTTACAGTGTTCATCTACACAGAATACAGATATATGCTTTGATGTAATACATTATGTAATCTATATATATAAGCTATTAAAAGGAGCAATAAGCCACAGGAGCGACTGTGACCTTGTGTTTCTGTAAAACTTGGGCCATGTCCACACGTACACAGGTGTTTCTGAAAACAGAGATTTTCTGTTTTCGTTTTAGGGTGTTTTCACATATAGTCCTTTTTAAAGGAACCAAACTCGGTCCTCTTGAAGTGGTCCAAAAAGTGGACCAACAGAAAGGGAAGAATTCTTTTTCTGTTCACAGTGAGAGTTCATTTGAAAGGGATCCGGTTCTCTTTCTGCTCCTCTTCAGCTCAGATGGAGCCTCAGTTCTTTTTCTGTTCACACTTTAGTTCCTCATCTAGCCTGCCGCCGCTGTTCCTTCGCATCCACCATTCTTAAGTAGATGGTTAAAAGCTCTACCAAACTTCTACGTTTTCCACAAAGATCTCTGCTACCATCATTCTTCAGCTTCTTCAGTGTTCTTCAGCTGATGGAGAGCAAGAATGCTTTGAGTCTGAGCAGCTTCGTAGAGAAACTTGATCTTGACAAGAATCTCTTTATTTATGTATATATATTTTTTATTTTTTATGATCATTTATTCGTTTATTCGTAATTTTTAGGTTTTTTTTCTTTATTTTCGGTTGTTTCCCGCATACACATATATGGTTTACCACGGAAAGCCTACAGGGCAAAAACAGTCGAAACGAACCCGGAGCGCTTTGTATTCAAAATGCACGAGTTAACCAAACCGTGCCGCGGACTCAAAGCGAACTGAACTGAGAGCGCCCGAGGTGCTGACTAATCGATCCGAGTTTGCTTTTAAGGGCTTAAACAAAATAATATAACCTTAAACCGTATGGCATTGCTGACCAATCAGAGGCCTTGGAGGGGGGACGTCAGTACCGGAGACAGTGAGTGTGTCTGAAAGCGCCCACTTGCACACTTCGAACTCTGTGTTTTAGTGCATAGTGCGTTCACACTGACAACCAAGCTAAAACTCAGTGCACTGAAAGGACCCGGATGGTGCACTGATAATGGCCAAAAAACACAGTGCGGAACGATGGCCACTACTTTCAACAAGTTTTCAGAGTTGAATAATGGCGGCCAACAATGAAATGCTGGTGCAAGCACAAGCAGAGACAACTGCTTCGTATAAATGTAAAGTAACGTTAATAAAATTATTTTACGGATGTATACTGCGGTGTGTAGCCTGTCACTCTCTGACGACAGTTATGGATCATTTGTTTGAGTTTGTGATTATATCGACTTAGAAGAGATCGCACACGGAAATGTTCGCAGTTTTTTAGCCGGTTAGGCGGTCGTAGATAGGTTATACATGTTCTAAATGTTCTGTGTTGTAGTTTGTATATGTGTACTTACTCGTTGTTGTTCCCCTAAGTGCAAAACGTCAGTGTTCCATTTGGGACAGCACTTACCCACGGCAGTGTGCACTACAGAAGGAAGTGCTCAGTGCGCACTATGCACTACATTCGAAGCATCCGAAGCTTACTCTGACGTCTATGTCCTTCACTCTGGATGGAGTATAAACATGCCAAAACTCCTAACAAGGTTGAGAGCAGTAGAACTTTGTAAATGTCGGTCATTGTAGAGTGAAAATGTAAACATGGTGCGTAGTGTGATGTCATATGAGTGGCGCACAGTGTGACACGAAATGGTCTGTTTTTCAAAATCTTAGTTTTTCTCGTCCACACGTAAACGTAGAACTGGGGTTTTCAAAAATCGCCACTTTGGCCAGAGTTTTCAAAAACCTCCGTACCCAAAACGCTGTTTACATGTGGACAAAAGGCCAAAACGCATAGAAAAACCTCCGTTTTCAGAAATACCCGTGTACGTGTGGACATGGCCTTGGTATCCTTGGCTTGAGCTTACTCCCTCCAGTAAAATGGAAGCGGTATTAGATATATGAATATGTATATTACATACCTAATCAGTGGCAAAGTACTGGTGGTTTTAACAGAAATAGTTATCTAAGTTATCCAATCTAAGTCTCACCCATGACCTTTACTGACAGTGTCTGTCATGGGAAATTTTGCCTGGTGCAACAGTCTTGGAAGACCCATAAGCATGCAGACTCCCACCTCTAAATCCATAACATTCTTATCCCACTGACAGCTGTGTTCACCATTAAGATACCCTCTATATGCCTTCTGTCAAGTTCAAAAGCAGCAGCCTGAACAATTTAGTGCTCTACTCCATCCATTGCACAACCACTGCAGGTTTTGATGGCTTAGAACTCTGTCCTGAATAGGCTCCAGAATATGCCCTACTGGAGCAGAGCTGTGTCGTTGATGTGGAGGAGGAAGAGAGGAGAGGAGAGGAGCAATAGTGGCCTCCCACGGCTGCTCTGCCACAATACGGAGTATTCACAAGGCGCGAGAGCGGTGACTAACACCACATCGAAATTACCAACATTACGTCACTCTTCCTCCCGTTCTCTGCTTCATTTACACACTCATACACACACTCTCTCTCTCGGTCTCTCTCTCTCTCTGTCTCTCTCTCCCTCCCCGTCTTGTGCCTACATCTGTACTCTGTATTCATCCCCTAAACGCGCCTAGCTTGCGGAATCAAGATTTTGCATAGCTTTTAGGCATCACTTTAGTTTTGGTCTTTGACTACACTACACTGCTGTTACCCCTGAAATCTCTTTCCATTTATTTCAACTGTTTCTCTGTCCTCTTCTCCTCTCGTCTCTTCTCCTCTCGTCTTCTCAGAGCCAAGCCTGCTCAGTCCAAAAGTAAATGTCTGTAAACTTGAACTGAACTTGTACTTGAACCAGCCGTGTGTTTGTGTGTGTTGTACTTTTGATTTGTCTGGCTGAGGAGATAGGTATGTGAAAAACATGAAATGTGCATAAATTTCCCATATTGATGCACCCCTAGTATCAATATTATGTAATCTTGGTATCCCCTTAGCTTGAAGGATAAAAGCAGGCCTAGGGATGGTTAACCTTTGCACTGGGAGTCCTAAAGAAGTACTGTTCTCTGCATGTGTGCTTTAAAGACCAAAAAGCCTTACATAAGAGCTCAGTTAGACTGAACTCTCTCTCACTCTGTCTCTCTCTTGATATTGACTAGACACACAAACACACACACACACACACACACACAGGGGTGTTTCTAGGCTTGGGCACCCTGGGGTGACACCAGCAGAGGGGGTGCTGATAGGGGTGCAGCTTCTCCCAAGAATTTTGTAACTACGATAATTAATAAACAGATGTGATTGGTTCCTTCCCGTCCGTTTCTATGGAAACCACCACAGGAAACGCTGGCTGTGCCCAAACCAAAGGAAGCAGTCTCAGTGCCTTGCTGTCCAGGCTGTCTAATTAGAACCATTTTGGCAGACATGGCTGCGTGAAAGAGAACAGCTCTCTCTAGCAGGAGCTGCAGGTCTTACACTGTACAAAGTAAAGAATGAATTGTTTAAATATTGAATGTTGTTTGCCGTTATCATCACATTGCTTATGGGCAACGAGCAGCCACTGACACTCACCAACGACCTGACAGGCTTCTAGACATTTTGCTGTGTTCTGGGCCAGCTTTGCACAGGGTGCAGCTGTAGACATACTGTATGTTGAAATCTCTTTTTACAGTGCTCTCTCTCTCTCTCTCTCTCTCACACACACACACTCACACACTCACACTCTCTCACACACACACACTCACACTCTCTCACACACACATACTCTCTCACACACACACACACACACACACACACACACACACACACACACATTCACTTTAGTTTGTGGGGTGCTCAGCCCCCGTAGACATGCTTCCAGTGGAGATTTTATATTTATATTAAATTAGTGTCAGGCTGTGATGATTCTATTTGCTTTCAAATGTTGTCTGTTATACTACCCTGCTTATACTAAGTAGGGCTAGGCGATACGGCCTATAAACTGTATTGTGATCTTTTTAGGCCTGATCACATTACACAATATATGTCTTGATATTTCAGAAACTTCTGTAAATCACTTTGAAGTACTTGATTTAAACACAGTGCATAGAGTCAACACGACTGCATTAAAACATTTTTGTTTGGATGGACTGATGTTTTCTATTAGATCAATATTAAACTTGTATGCAAAAAGGGGAAAGTCACCCTCTTCTCTCCAGATACAAAAACCTATACATGTCACACACACACACACACACACACACACACACACACACTTATCCAGGTGAGTGGTCTGGATGGGTGGGCAAGTGCTTTGTGGCTTGTGGAGGCTTTTGTATCTGGAGAGAAGAGGGTGACTTTCCCCTTTTTGCATACAAGTTTAATATTGATTTTTTTTTCCTTTTTTGTGTCCGTGTAAGATAGGTGATGGGTTCCCTTTTGAGTCTTGGGACCACCCGAGGTTTCTTCCTCCGCCTTTGGCGAGTTTTTCCTCACCTTTGGCTGACTAGGTACTTGGACCCGCATTCTGTAAAGCTGCTTTATGGAAATCTTGGTTACAGAAAGCACCATAAACATAAATTTGAACTGAATCTGAATTACTCTTTGTTCTTTTTAACATCTTGGCACCCATTCTCCTCCTATCCCAAATGGATTAGTGTGTGTGTCTCTCTCTTGCTGAGCATTTAAACTAGGGGTGGTGTTGCAGGGTGTCATACTCTATGAACTGTAAGGTACAGCAAATTGCAGTGACAGCTATCAGTTGTACATTAACTACTATGCAAGCACCATGCCCATTATGAGATAAAGAACTGAAGTGTGAGGACTCAGTGTAACTTAACTAACCTGTCTGAACCGAATGGAACTTTACTATTAACCTGTCGGAAATGAATGCAACTTTACTGCTAACCTGTCTGAATTGAATGGAACTTTAACGCTAACCTGTCTGAATGGAATGGAACTTTACTATTAACCTGTCGGAAATGAATGTACTGTAAGGTACAGCAAATTGCAGTGACTGCTATCAGTTGTACATTAACTACTATGCAAGCACCATGCCCATTATGAGATAAAGAACTGAAGTGAGGACCCAGTGTAACTTTACTGCTAACCTGTCGGAAATGAATGGAACTTTACTATTAACCTGTCTGAACTGAATGCAACTTTACTACTAACCTGTGTGAAGTGTCCGAATACACTCACAAACACACAAATCCATGCACATCCATGTTTTCAAACTAGTCAGCTTTGTGCTTACTCAGACTTGTTCTTGTCCTCTTCTTTGCTGGCTGTTGGTGCCGGCAGCTTTTCATTTCAGATATAAAGGGAAGATGAAAGAATGGTAGCTCTCAGAATGGGATGCTCGAGGGAAACATCGGTAGAAAAAAGCCAAGCTTTTTCCTCGTCAGCACTTTTTGCCATGATGGGAACTCTGTGTAAGCGGGGAGATACTGTCAGTAAGCTGTAAAGATAACAGAGCTCTAAAAGCTTGATTAGTCTGAATGTGAGGGATCAGTGACACCGAGCTCGGAGTGCAGGCTGTGAACGGCTGCCAAGTGTGTGAATTGCACTGAAGGTCATGCATTCATCTACAGCTTTACCTCTGATACTTTGTTTGTATTGTGCTGGAAGTGTGATGTAAATGGACCGTGTACTGTGCAAAAGTTTTGGACACCTAGGCAAATAGTTTGAAGCCTTTTTTAAGCATGTGATAAAGTGTATTTCTGCTAGCAAAGTTGTTAGATAATGTTAGCCAAGTTAATGTTAGATAATGTTAGTTAATGTTAGGGTGGTGGTGGCTGAGTGGGGAGGATACTTGCCTCTGGGCCAAGAGGTCATTGGTTTGAATCCTACCTTCAGCAAACCAGCAGAGTGGTCAGTATTTTGTGAGCTGGTGAGGAGAACACGGGTTCGGTTCCAGATTCCTCCTCGGTTCCTCCAGCCGTTGTCTGGATTTGTGAAATTCCATCAGCAGACTGATTGAGTCAAACCAGGTCTCTGATTGAAACTACAAGTACCACTGGACTTCCACAAGGAACACACAGAACATACTGAACAGAAATTCATTATTTCCTGTATGTTATTTGCATTTATTCATTTTAGGTTTATTCACTACATTTACTAATATTAATGTAAAAACAAAAACACTGCTTTTAGATACGGTTTTTGCCGGTGCTTTTCAGAGTACTGTATATTATCAATGTTTAGATCAGTCCAATGGTTGGACAGATGATACTCATTTGGAAATTTAGAGTTGGGTCATTTTAAACCAGTCTCATTACATCGTCCTGGTTACTGCCTTGTCAAAAATTTGTGGAATGTCCAACCACATTAACCAACATTAACGTGTCCCATCTCATCAGCTGTGATGTGGTTGAGTGAGTCTAAAAAAAGACTCCTTACTTAAATTGCAGCTTCACTATTTATCCCAATGGGGAAAAAAATGATGAAATGTAAATAAATACGACCCCTTCTATGAGAAAGTGTGTATGGCACAAGCAAGAAGTGTTTCATCATGAACTGGCCAGAAGTTCAAATAAACCTCAGATAGAGAGAAAGCTCATGTTCTTAGTTGCAAGGATTCTGCCAAACAAATGTCTGCTGAGTGGCCCAAAAGTGAGGAACGCCCTGAGAAAATAAGGCTGTTTATAAAGGCCCTTCCTCACACCCGAAATAGATAGCCTGACACAACCCGAATACTGCTACTGTGCATCGGGGTGCCTGGTTTCCTGTTTAAAGTGCACAACAGGGGAGCATGGCAAGAAAGAGCAGTGGAGAGATCTGCCAGCTCCTCTTTCGCAACCCTGCTTGTTATCCAGGAAGCACTGGGCCTGCTTTCAAGCAGCACTTCAGTGAAAATTCAGATTTGTACCCTTTTCCAGTTACTTAGAAGTATAGCCCATCAGACAACACATTTTCATTTTGGATAGATGCTATTAGGCTAATGTAGCTAAAAAGCAATGGAAATTTTGCCTATTATTTTGTATTGTACTGCGTAAATGCCTGGAAATCAGGCTACAAGGTGAGCGCTATTACTGTCTTTAGTCATATGATGCACATTTGTCTATTATTGTAGATAACAGTTTGTCATACAGTCTCATATGAGTTTAATTAGCAGCTTGACACCTTTTGAGACATGCAGTTTGCACAGTGACAGCAGATGGACTAGAAGCATAGCCACATATCTCCAGTGAGGGCTGGACTCTATGTAGTGCAGGTTTTTTCTGTGTGACCTGTAGTAAAGGATGCATGTTATCGTATTTTAAACCTAATGTAACGAAGACACATTTTGCAGGGGCTACCAGACTCCTCATACTGCTTTTTTTTAAAAAGTGCTTTTCAGGAGATTACAAGATTTTGAGGTGCATTGTGTGTACTATGATATAGCCTAATCGTGATATTATTTATAGACCATTTCGTCCAGCCCGAGCTTCAGCACAAACCTAAAAAGAGATCAGACAACCAACATGGCTAAGGGGAAAATTGGGTAATTTGGTTTTTTCACCAAGTCATTGCACATGCACATGCTGAAGCCTTAAACCTGGGAAAATTACGTTGTTCTTTTTCTTTTTAGTGAGGCCACCACTCTTGCTAACAAGGGCTGTTTGTTTTCACATCTGGAGCCGGGCTTCTGAGGGCTCTGAGCAGTTACACAACCTGCATTGTTCAGATGATGCCGCCAAGCAGAGGGCTTATGTGGAAAAGCTTGTGGCTAGAGCGAGAGATAGAGACCATCTTGTCCATCAGCTAGAATTGGGGCTCTGAGGGTTGGAGCCGCACCAGGAAGGCAGGTCACCCTGTCATCATGGAGACTGGCACCCCATGCAGAGAGGTGCTTTATCCCATACGTGGGAGACCCAAAATACTTCCAGGTTCACAGGTTGTGTTGTTCATTTTGTGTTAGACAGTGCTGTATACCGCTCATGTTATGACAAAATCCCCCCCCCCCCTTTTTTTTTTTTTCCTCCCCACATTTTGTCAAAAATTTTCACTGGACGGACCAGTAGATGGTTCTAAATGGCTTAGGCTCCAAACTTGCATTGAAAGCTAAGAACATTTCTGCCTTCTCTTGTAAAATTTTCCCAGTTATCTTTTGTTTTCGATTCTTCAAATTACCCACCCAGCTTGGTGGTTTTGGCCTTCTCTCAAGCAGCTTCTTGTGGAGCACCTGGGATGCTTGTTGGCTTTTAAAAACCTGTTGAGGAACTTTAAAAACATTTTAGTTATGTCTTGTTTTGATAATTTAATATTTTGACATTTGGTCTCAATTTATGATGGTCTTAAAAGCAAATAATGCACTTAGGCATAAGTCTTTAGAGCAGCATGTTTTTCGGGTTATGTCGTGTGAATGAAGGAAATAGTTTTGACCTGTATGTGCTACGAGACAGCATGAGACTCTTCAAAACAGCAAGTCGTTTCAAGCAACATGACAAAGCTTTGATTCATGGCAGCCTGAAGGCATACACTACCTCACACTCCTTTAACACTCACTCACACATACTGGTTGAGGAAGAATGGTCTTTCCCAGTGATGGAGCTGCAGGAGCACACCGATGCTTAATACATAATGCATGAACTGTAATAGGAGGATCTGACTATGGAAGCCAATCCCTGATACCAAATGCAAGAGAACATATCAGGGCAGGAAATGAGGGTAGTAGTGTTTGTTTTTATTAGGCCAGCAATTGCACTGGTTCACTGGAGGAGAATTTACAAGGGTCGAAAGCTGAAGGCAGGATTTATGAGCATTCTGTTCCCAGTTATTGGACCTTTTGGAGTTTGAGGCCATTTTAACAGGTTTCAAAAGGCTACTTTGGTGCAAAGTGCAGGCCTTTTCTTGTGCACAAACACAAATAGACTTTATTTCAATAAATCCCAATGGTATTCTGGCTTTGCGTCACAGATTCCAGTGAGTTATAGTCCTTACGTAGGGCTAATGTTCTTTCATTGCCCGTGTTGCTGCATTACGTCAGCTGCGAAGAAGGACGCCTTCCGGCTAGGGTTGTGTTGTGAATTCTTAGCTTATAAACATTGCTTGTTCATGTGTAACCAACATAAAGAGAATTTATTAACCCCAAATGTTGAAGGAGACTTGTTTTACAGCTCACCATTCCACGGCGTGGTATTATGGCTGCAGGATTGTTATGAGGATGCTAACTGTTTTGCATTCACAAGCAGTGGTCTTAAAGGAACAGTGTTGCTTGTGTGGTTTAGGACATTGTCTGGCACACTGTTTTCTAGGGGTGTAACAATGCATTATGACTCTGAGATGAGCTTTCTATGAACTATGCTGTCTGTATACTGTTGGGACACTCTTGTCTGTAAATAACTAGAATCAGTCAACCACCCAGCACAACACATGTTCCAATGTTCGTGCACACTATTCCGGGCCTCCCAGCTTGGATAATGATTGCTGTATTCAGCTGTGGAGCAATTTGCTAAAGACACAAGCTGGGAGGCGGGAGAAGTGTGGCCTATGTCATGTGTGAGCTGGACTGGATTGTTAATTGGTGTTGGTCGTTTACAAACATTGGTGTTTAATAGTGTGGTCTCATTGCGTGCAGCAGTGTTTGGTGAGAGCACTTTTATTAGTCTCAAAGACAACACTAAATAGAATACGGCAATTAAGACTGGTGCACAAAATTGCATAGGCTAAAATCTCAATTTTAACTCTTCGCGTTAACGCATGCTGAACATGTTTTTCTGTGCGAAGGAGGTTGTTTTCTCTTCAGGTGGTCCTGATAAATACGCAGTGCTTGAGCAATCTTTGCAAGAGCTGCCCTCTGGGCAGGCCTTCACTCTGAGCTGCTAATAGCCAGTGAGCTCAGCGGCCCGCAGTAAACAGTTTGCGCGTGTGTTTATTTGAAAGTTCGGTTCCTCTTAGTCAATCTAAAACTAATTATACATTCTTCGGTTTCCTGAAGCTCTAGGACACTGGAAATACTATGAAAACACAAACAACATTTTCCAAGAAACATGTGTGCGCAACTCAAGATCCTCTGCTTGAAGGACCCTTCATACACAGTGGCTGCATTCTGCATTCACAAGGTTGGATTTAATGGACTGCTTGACCTCTTTGAATGTTTGCTCCATTGTATAATGAATGCGTGCGATCACTCCGCAAACATTTCCAGCCAGCCAGTGCCCTATAATGTCCTCTACTGAAGTCCGGACAGTACAGTGAAGGTTCAGAGCACTGTTTATAGACAGAAAAACTTCAGTGCCGGAGCAGATGTTCCTCAGCGGGAGGGGAGCGCAGCGTGACCGTCTGCAGATCGCACAGCCAGAGCTGCTCTTCTACAAAAAAAGCTGACTTCTACAAATGGGTCAACTTAAAGTGAAAAAAATCGCTCGGAGGGGGCAGATGTCTGTAGTCTGATTGTGAGCGTGCTGTTTTTGTTCTTACTGTACAGAGGGGGAGCTGAAGTAAGTTAAAAACAAACAGTCTGTAGTCTCACCATTTCACATGAGCTTTATTCACAAGAGATTCACAAGAGTCTGTCCTGCCAGGCCTGCCACCACTGAGCCACGGGAGAGTTATGGTGCACAAATAGAGAGAAAGAGAGATCTGAAATACGTACAAAAAGCTTATGTTTTTACATTTCAGATACTGCAGTAAGTAAGGAAGTGAAAATGATCATTTGGGTTCACATGGTGTCCTTCCTATAACCATGTTATGCTCATTTTATTATAAATCAGGGTTATAGGCTGTCCGTGGCAAAATGAAGCCATTATTACACATTTAATTCTTTAATCTTTTAGATAACATCCGAAACAAATGTGGCATCAATTGAAAGGTCAGAAGTCACACTTGCGACAGAACGACAAGCAAACTGTAAAAGCTACAAGCGAAAAGAAAGGACATTTCTGTACTCTCACACGTGCAGTTTTTCAAAGAGCTTAAAGACAGTTGTTGGATGGACTCTATTTGATACAGAACCTTTGGATTATGTGAAGGTTCGTTAAACATTTAAAGGGTCCTTCACACTCAGGAATTTTCACATTTTCTTGAGTGATGCCATTTTAAAGAGTGAATTAAACCCTTTCCTTCTCTTTCTTCTTTCTTGTTTCTTTTTGCTGGTCCTCCCTCTGGGCAGGTGAGTCAGGGAAATGTTCCCGGCATCGAGAGTGCATCTTTGGCCATGGACACCGAGGAAGGGGTGGAGGTTGTGTGGAATGAGGTTCAGTTCTCTGACAAGAAGGTCTTTAAGGCCCACGAGGTAACAGCCTGTCGTTTACTTATCATTCACTGGTTATAGGGCTCTGTAGGTAATGATAACAATAATGACAACAACAGAGCTGTTTTGAAAAAATAGTGATGAATATTAAAATATATTTTAATATTCAGTTATTTTACCTTGTTTACCTTGTTTTACCTTCAGTTATTTTACCTTATTTTACCTCATCTTACCTTGTTGTTTAAACCCTCGCTGTACTTCTTAGTACTTGGTCTGTGAACAGACCAATAGGACTATATTAGTAGATGAGACTGTGTCATCGTCAAATGACTGAAGAGAATGACAGCAGAGAGGAGGTGTCAGACTATACTGATGTTTGTGTGTGTGTGTGTGTGTAGGACAGAATCAGGGAGATGTTTGAGAACCTGATGCAAGTGGAGCATCCCAACATCGTCAAATTTCACAAATACTGGCTGGACACAAGGGAGAACAGAGCCAGGGTAGGCTGTAAATAGTGAAACGGGCAAAAAAAAAAAATATTAAAAGAAGGAAAGATGGTCCAGCATTTTGACATCACTGTCTCTCTGCCACAGGTGATTTTTATAACTGAGTACATGTCATCTGGAAGTCTTAAGCAGTTTTTGAAGAAAACCAAGAAAAACCACAAGACGATGAATGTGAAGGTAGGATGCTTTGAGAATCGTTCCATTCCTGTGATTCAGAATGATTTTGCATGCAGTACACCACCCCCCTGTGGTAAATGAACAACAGCACTGCTGCATCCATACATCCTGTCTTCACAAACGTCTCTGTCCATTTCTCACCATGTTTGTGTGTTTTGATGTCCGTGTGTGTTTGTGTGTGCGTCTCTTTCTCTTGGGGTATTTTGCGTCTAGGCCTGGAAGCGCTGGTGCACACAGATCTTGTCCGCCCTCAGGTAAGACATCGCTCCAGTCATACAGTATAAAGGTAAACCTCTTAGCAAGTACAATCGTTCATAATATTCTTGATGCATAAAATACTACCCTGTTTCCCACAAAAGCTGGGATTTTATGAGTAATGTGAATAAAAACAGAATGCGTTGATTTGCAGAATGAATAAACCTACATTCAATTGAAAATAGAACAAATTAACAGGTATGTAGAAATTGAGAAATATTATTGTCGTAAAAGAATTGATTTTGATTTTTGCACCAGCAGCATGTTTCAAAATAGTGGGACCAGGGCAGCAAAAGACTGGAAAACAACTAATTAGGTTTACTGACAACAGGTCATTAGCACAATTTGGTATAAAAAGATAATCCCAGAGAGGCAGTGTCTCTCAAAGGTTAATACTAGGAAGTGTTCACCACTTTGTGATCGACTGTGCAGACAAACAGTGCAGCTCTTTAAGAATAATATTCGTGAATTTACAAAGAAATTGGGTTTCATTATCTTCAGTACACAATATCATTAAAAGATTCAGGGAATCCAGAGAAATCTCTTGACCTAATGAACAAGGCTTCAGGCCATCTGGGGGCACTGAAAAGGCACATTTTCTTCATTTTTGGAAATCATGGATGGTGGATGGTGTCCTCTGGGCTACAGAGGAGAGGGTCCATCTGGCTTCTTATTTGTGCACAGTTCAAAAGCCAGTATCTGTAATGGAGTGGGGGTGCAGTACTGCACCTAGCACGGATATCTTGCACAACTAGAAAGGCACCATTAATGCTGAATGGTTTGTACTGGGTTTGGAGCAATATATGCTGTCGTCCAGACAATGTCTTTTTTTAGGGAAGACCTTGCTTTTTTCAGCAAGACAGTGCTAAACCATATTATGCACGTATGACAACAGCATGGCTCCACAGTAGAAGAGTCTGGGTGCTCAAATGCCTGCTGTAAAGTCCGGTCACCCACTGAAAACATTTGAAGAATCATGAAATGAAAAGTAGGACAGGAGCTCCTGAACTGTTGAGCAGTTGATGTCCTCCATCAGGCAAGATGTTAAATACTCCAGCAGTTAGTCTCTTCAGTTCCCAAACATTTCTAGAGTGTTGTTAAAAGAAGAGGTGATGCAACAGAGGGGTAAACATACTCGTCCTAGCCTTTTCGAAATGTTGCTGGCATCAAATTCAAAATGCGCGCGAGTTTTCCGAGAAGCAATAACATTTCTCCGTTTCAAAATTTGATATGCTGTTTTTATTCCGTTTTCAGTTTGTGGAGTTTACGTGATTTTCAAAGAGCGTTCTGTGTCCCAGCATGTTTGGAAAAGGATTTATAACTATAGCATGTATTTTTAAAAACCCTCTGTTAGTCACTGCTGTACTAGCCAGTCAGAATAAATTGTTGTGCATACATACATCACCATGCAAAAGAAAATTCCAAGAAAAACAATGTACATATAGGAAGCATTAATTTGTTAAAACCTTACATGCAATAAACAATACATGACAATACATACTCCAAACCAGAAAGACCAGTATTTAGTTACCATCCAGTACACGCTACTTTAATAAATCCTACCACTGATTTGTGTGCATTCTGTTTAGAATGTTTTTACAAGGAAGATAAATCCTTTTAAATAATATTCTGATTATATACTGTGATTTATGTAATAAACTCTCGATTTTTCTGTCCCTGGCAAAAATTAAAAACCTGTAAAGGAATTTTTGTACTTTTTAAATATCAGTAAACATAAATATCAAACACTCTCTCCCAGAATCTGTCCAAGGTTGTGTTGGCATCATTCTAGAGTGTGAAAATAAACGAATAAGGCCGTTGCAATTCCACAGGCAGCAACAGGCTGTAATCATGTTTTTGAATTCTTTTTGACTAAGCCTGAAAACACACATAAGCACTGATTTGCTGTGTTGTTGCTGCTATTAAGTGAAGGACAGTGCAGTGACTGTATTGTGTGTGTGTGGGGTTTTTTTTTTTGTAATTATGTGTTGCTCTTTTTTTTTTTACCCCCAGTTACTTGCACTCTTGTGATCCGCCCATAATCCACGGCAACCTGACCTGCGACACCATCTTCATCCAGCACAATGGCCTCATAAAGATCGGCTCAGGTGCAGCACGGTTTTCTCCACAGCGTCTTTATTGTAGTGTTGTTTAGTTCATGCATTCTTGCTTTAGGTATCTGAGGTTTATTCATCTTTCTAGCTCTTATACAGTCACAGTTTATCTTTCTTTCTGTCTTCCTCCACAGTGTGGCACAGGCTTTTTGTCAACGGTAAGTTTGACGAGCGCTCATTTGCTTTGCTCTTGAATTGCAATGCAGTTACGTTGTATATTACTGCATTTGCATAGTCATCAAACTTGGTAAAAGGAATAGCTCTGCAAAAAATCTTACAAAGTTTCCACTCACCCCACATGCAATTAATCCGCCAACGGTTATGCCTCGAATCAAGCAGACTGCATGCCTGAATTATCAACACATTCCGAGCTGGCAAGTAATCTCAAATAGACTTGTTTACGTGGCTTCTGACCCCCTGACACACTCTTATCTGGAAAATTAAAAAGTACGTCACAGAGCTAAAAACAGGAGAAGCAGTCACCCGCAGAGCCCATTTTTGCAGAAAACAATGTGTCATGCTCGTGTCAGAAGCCACGTAAATAAGCCTGTTTGAAATTGCTTATTAACATTAGCTTTGTAGCTGCAGTGCTTAAAAAAAAAGAAGCACCAAACATATCTTGCGTGATTATCTTAAGCGAACTGTTTGCTTAAAATATTCTGTCTGAACATCTGTCCTTCCACTTGTCCACGAAGCTTTATTTGTATGTATTTATCTAAAACTACAGCTGTTAGTTTACTGTGAGCGCACTCCTGCTATTTCCTACTCGGGTTTCCTAGTCAAGCAGATGGAACAGCATGCGTCCCCCCAGAGTGTGGCTTTTGAAAGTGGTCTCGTCCTCAGATGTGTTTACTACTTGTGGTTTGGACAGAAACTCTACTTAAATATACATACAAATAAATGAAGCAGTAAAAACAAGCAATCCTACACGCTGTGTTTGTTGTTAAAGCCGTCCGTGTGTTTTGTGCCCAGTGTTCCCAGAGGCCATCCATGGGAATGTGCACCAGCATCGGGACGAGCTGCGGAATCAGCACTTTTTTGCTCCAGAGTACGGCTGTAAGTGCCCAACCAGACCCGTCCGTCTGTGTTTTTTATCTCCGGCCTCTCACGCTCTGCAAAGAAATATTGAAGTAGACAATATGCCAAAAATGTAATTTCATAATACTTGTTCCCGATTCATGATTTGGAGTTTGAATGGACAAAATGCATCAGCAAAACAGTAGAAATCATAAAGTAGCAAATTGTAAAGTTATCATCAATAACAATAATAATTAAACATTGCAGAGATAAACTGTTGTTACACTTGCATTCTACAACAGTACTGCAGTAGTCTCAAGTGAGAGTTTCCAGTTTAAAGACGAAGATAACCCCCTTCTGATGTAGTTTGAAACTGGGGGAAATGTTTTGAACGCAACTGCTTTGTGGTGGATTTTTATCAATGGATTATACAAATGGCAGAAATTAGCAGTCTGTCTACCTTAACCGATTTATTGGCCCACAGATCAGTGACTGTGCTTGCAGTCAGTACCAGCTGACACCACAGGGACTCACAATAGTTATATGATGTGTCTGTATAATGCATGCTGGCTATTACAGCGAGAGAACTCTGAAAAGTGAAAAACATTAAAGTAATGTGAAATTTGTCATATTTCTGAGAGATATAGTGCTACACTATAAAGCAATGCAGCCTTTCAGTGTTCTGGAAGTATTGATGTTACCCAGGGTATACATGGAAAAGCTTATAGTGATGTAATTTAACACTATAACAATACAGTACCATCATATTTTCCGCTCTTAGTTTTGCCTTCTCACTCTTTCTCTCTCCCTCCAGTTGCTATGGATGACTACTCCATTGATATATATTCCTTTGGCATCTGTGCTTTGGAGGTACGACACTGAGCCGTCAGCTGTCTGCATAACTTGCAAAATTTCTTTTTGTGTCACCACATCACTGATGAAGTTTCTTTTCTCTTGCTCCGCTCAAGATGGCCGTCTTGGAGATTCAAGCCAATGGAGACACTGCGGTTTCTAAAGAGGCCATTGCACATGCTGGACAGTCACTGGAGGATCCTCTCATGAGGGTGAACAACTTAAGTCTTAACAAATGTGTCCTTAAGGAATGTGAAACTGGAATCAATACAAGTAAACAATAACATTTAGGTGGAGGATTCAGGGTACAAGTCCACTGCATGCAAGTCTGTTGCCCAATAGTGCACTCCTAGTCATTCCCAGTGGAGCGTAATGGAAAAATGTGTGAGAGATTGTGGGATAACGAGTGACAGGAATCGGAACAGGTGGTGCAACGAGAAAAAATGAGCTGGTTTCAGCTTCATGCAAATTCTACACAGCAGCCATCATAGCTTTGACCAGTCGGGCAAAAGTAATTTTCCATTGTCCGTATGCAATGAGGGTAGACCGACATTGTTCAGTTGTGACAAAATCTGTTGAATTATCGTTTAACTTGCCACTGTAAACAGAGACCGTTTAGTTATTATGTTAATATTTAGTTCAGTATGTTTGTTATTAGACCCAGGTTTTCAGGAGAGTCTGTACTTGAACAAGAAGAGAAATTTGATGTGCATGATTTTATGTTATCGAAGCATTGACGAAAGGAGCAAAGCTCAATATCTGCTCTGCGTCCAGTGGACACATACTATTATTCTTTGTAAAAACTATGAAATTAACTAAAAAAAATACTCAGATTGCTAATAAGCACATTTTTGAATTTGTAAAGCTTATGTTGAAAATTGCAAGCAAAAAAAAATGTTGTTACTCTTATTAGCTGATGTACTCTTTTCTCTCTGTTGCTGTATCTAGGAGTTTACCCAGTCGTGCGTCCGTGCCGAGGCTAAGCTGAGACCTACAGCTCATGACCTGCTGTTCCACAGAGTGCTGTTTGAGGTCCACTCCTTAAAACTGCTCGCTGCCCACTGTTTCATAAGCAATCAATGTAAGTGGCACTCATGGTAGGAGCTGAAAATACTTGGGCATGGTAGTTTCAAGCAGGGAGGGAATCTGTCTTACTTTACTTCATATTCTAAATATGTTGATGCGAGGCCAAGCCCTGGTTATCAATTAGCCAGCTATCCTGTTGTTGAGTAACTAAAGAGATCCTGTCCTTTACAAAAACAACAGCTGGGTATGTCTGGTCTGTGCCAGAGATCACCTAGTCCTTCGCAGGGAAGATGTTCTGGTCTCTTTGGATGAAAAATTGTTTTTCTCAGCTGGCCTGCTTAAGCAGTGGTCAGTGAAAAGTATCCCAAAGGAGTACAGAAAGACAGGACACCAAACAGCAGGATAGAACCCTCATATTAAATATTTCCAATAAACTAGTAAACTCAAAGTTTTTGTTTATAGATGACTGGTCCTTCTTAAGGTCCCAGCTTGTATATTCCTAAAGATAAACGTGCCAGGTTCTTTGGAGCCATGCCACTGAAAGACAAGTTTTGGTTCCCGAAAGAACCTTTTAGCTACAAGAATCAGATTTGTAAATAAGTGAGAAGCTTTTGTAAAGAACCTCCAATTAATGTAAAGGTTAAGTACCAGTTTACCTTTTTCCTAGCACTTTACATCTAAAACAAAAAACACATTTTATCTTTCTAAATCTTCAATAAATCTTTATTCATGAGAAAGTAATTATCAGTTTTAATGTTTGTAAGAATGCTTTAATGTTTGATTTTAATTTCCCAACAAAACAGATCTCCTTCCTGAGAACTGCGTGGAGGAGAAAACCAAGTCGATTGACCCAAACGGCATCATGGCGGAGATCAATCATAGTGACCGACCTGGAATCCAGTTAAAGTAGGCTCATCATGGCTTCTCATATCCTCATTAATCACTTTTCTGTCCATCATGGTTTCTGTTTCCTCACTGCTTTCTCTTTGATCTGAAAGGTACTCGCACGTCTCTCCCTTGGAGTTAGACAAGTTCCTGGAGGACGTCAAGTAAGTGTGGAGGTGACGGAGGCTGACCAGGGATATTTGTTCTCTTGTTTTAGACTACACTTAGATACCTGCTCATGTATTTAGTGTAGTAGAAGCCCATTACCCACTTTGTTTGTCCAGGAATGGCATCTACCCCCTGATGAATTTCGCCTCCCAGAGGCCGCACCCTATTCCACGAGCACTGTCTCTGTCCCAGGAGCACATGGAGACGGTGAAGACTCCAACCCCAGAGCCACAGGAGACTGAGACCAGAAAGGTAAAAGAACAGGGAAAGGGAGGATGGGTAATGTGGGTAGCTTTGTATACTGCCCCTCAAACACTTGTGAACAATGTTCCCTTCTTATAAGTTTTAGAAAGAAAAATGTTTGATCCTCTGTTTTTCATTTGAGTAAGGCAAATTTTACTTATGTTGGGGTGTATTTCCGACTGTTGTTAAATGGACATATTGATATTCAGACTTATACAATTAATTAAAAACACTCGATGACAAAAATGTATACATTTAAAATCTAATTAGTTATTGCTGGGCTCTTTGATATGATAAACAGGCAATATTGTATGTGTGTCATTATAAAGCCATGTTCAGCCACCTGAAAGTTCTCCAAATGTTTTCTATCAGCGATGTTCGCGATGCAAACTTCATGGGAGAGGAAAAGCAAAAGCGTTCAGAAGTACTAATGTTATCAGATTGATTTTTTTTTTCTAATTTTTGATTGATTTCCTTTTGTTGGTCTCTTTATTATAAAATGGTTGCACAATGCTAAAGGCAGCTGGCAGCTCCAACTACGTGTGTGTGTGTGTGTGTGTGTGTGTATTACTACTCATTGTAACATTGATGCACGCAGGCCTGTTTGTTAATGTTATTAACCTTTTCATACAGGTTATCCAGATGCACTGTAATCTGGAGGCAAATGAGGAGGGAACCAGGAGTCATGTGAGTGCAACACCTTGCTGTAGTGCATTGACACACTGCTGAAATGGATCAAATACAGCACTGAGGATTTTTGTTTAAAATATATATTTACTTATTCTTTTTTGTTTACTCCTCTTTAGCTATCTCTCTTTTTGAAGATGGATGATAAACTTCACCGCCAGCTGAGCTGTGATGTTCTTCCAAGTAAGTCGAGCCAGTTTCAAACATTCCATTCCAACTTATACATGACATTTAAAATGAGACATTGAGAACTTCGTAAGTGCACAGTTTATTAAAAAGACAGTTTATACAGACAGTACCTTCAGGGAATTTTCCAGTCGCTGCCATCTTGAAATTAGGGCATGATAAGTCGACTGACGAGCATGAACGAAACAACAGCCGATTAGTCACGTGCATACTCCCATTAGTTGTAGACTGGAGTTGGTGCAACAGGAGTTGACAAATCTTGCAAAGATGGCAGAGTATGAGGACACCGAGTTGCCCTATCCTACCTGTTCGTTCATGTTCGTCAGTCGTGCCTTAATTTCAAGATGGCGGCGACTGGAAAATTCCCTGAAGGTACTGTCTGTATAAACTGACTTTGTAATAAACAACCTATGCACTTTCAAAGTTCTCAATGTCTCGTTTTAAATGTCAGGGCCCTCAGAATTCTAGAAATGAAGTGTGGAGCTACTTTGAGCCTTGTTAATGGTGTAAAAATAGCGATTTATCTGCACTGGCTACGTGATGGCCCTTGCCCTACCATTATCAGCCTAGTAGAGCTTTGAGGTTAGCATCGCCTAAAAGCGCTGTGTTTCGGAATGCGGGGGGCGAATGAAGGTGGGCTACTCGACAAAAGTTCATACTCGTTATCATGTTTCAATACAACCCAGGTCCTTTTCACACCAAACTTCAGCCAATCTGGGACTTTTTAGAAGTTATTATTATCCAGAGCAAGTTTCGCAGATTGTGGCTGTAACCAGACATCTCCAAGACCAGGGTTGCTAACCACTGCCTTTAATATTTGAGGTGATTCACTCCTAGGAACCTCTTGCTAGGGGGAAGTTTGCATTTTTCTTGTCAGCCAATAATTTAAAGTGCTTCCACAGTGTGTGGTTTCAAGCGTGTCAGCTCTTTTAGCTTCAATGACCAAGTGAAACGTAGTACTGTTTTTTGTGCTCTGAGGTAAGGGGAAGTGGCTGCTCAGCTAAAACAGTTAAACATATGTATTCATGTGTATTTTCCATACTGTAAAAATGACTGTTTTGCAGATAAAATGTTTTCACCTTGCTTAAAAAAAGTCTCAAATGATTAAATACAGAATGGAATACCAATGTACTGAACAAAAATCTGAATTGTTTGCATTTTCAGCCATAGAAATGGCTTAAACCTTGACTTGCTAATGGCATGATACATTTTCCACTTGATTATTTAATAATTTGATTGCAGAATCAATTAATATTGATTCTGCAATGAAATTCATACTGAAAAGCAATGTGATTAACACAAACCTGACCATCTTTCACCTGGAAGGTTTGCTCTTTCTTTGGCTGTGTGTGTGGCTCCCCGCAGCCATTACTGGGACTGTGCTTTATTCTAATGATCCTTTCACACTTGTGTAAAGAGGCCACTCCTGTGGAGGCACTAGAATAAACCGTCTGCTGCGTTCTGGACCAAAGCAGCAGCTCAAAACCACAAGAATCCGCGCCAGGCACATGTTCCTGCTCAATCCTGCAGCAAAATCAGGTAGGCCTAATGCAAAGGAAAGCGTGAGAAAAAAGTTCTCGTCTCAAAACAACAGAACACAAAGAGAGATAACAGACTGCACTCTGTGAGGTGAAAGTAATTGATGCAGAATGTGCTTGCAATATCATTTATTCAAAACGCCTAACTGAAGTAGCATTAATTATAAAGATGCTAGGGGGAAAATGTCAAATGCAAATTAATTAAGCAATTTTTGGTATCTGAGCTCATTTTGTTTTAGCACTTTGTTAGCCTTTGTTAATGTATACGAGGCCTTGCTACTCTCGCTCCAAACCGAAACCGTGAGCAGCAGTTTCCCCGCCTCATCTGCATGCTAATGGAATACACCAAGCCATACAAATGGACGCTAATGACGAAGTCCACTAAATAGCCTGAAAGCTTAAGTGCTAATAATGACCTGACGGATATGAACAGAGGACAGGAGGTGAACAACAGGCCTGAGGCACACCTGCAGAGCAGAACTTGTGTGGTGGTGATTACTAAAGGGCTGTTATTCTAGATCTTTCTTGTACTTTTCTTTTTCCCCTTAAGGCTTTGTGTGGTTTCAATTCTCAACAATCCTTTTCTGACCAGTACAAAGACTTGAAATTGCAACAAAAATACATTTAAAACTGATATGTAAAGATAAAAGTGACCTCCACAGGGGTACAAAATATATACCTGAACCTAGGGTTGCATGATATAGACTAAATATCTGTATTGCGATTACACTTGCGATTGTGTAATTGCAACAGGATTGTGATTCCTTTCAAGAGCTCATATCAGAACTGGAATTAAAAAGGCTGAAGTATGTAAATTTTATTAGAGCATCAAAATGCATATCCATACATCCCAGATATGGAAACCATATACCAGTTTTTGTGATCTCACAAAACTGACACATTTACATATATCTCTATAGCAGCTTAGCTCTGAAGTTCTAAGGAGTGTTTCAGCCCTGTTATGCCTTCTGTATGAGGGGCAATACTGGGCAGCCAGTATGTACATAACTCACTTTTAAAGGCACAGTATGAAAAGAAGCCTGTTTAATTCTAAGGGTTAAACATGAAAAATGGTCATGTAAAAACGAATTATGATGCAATTATGATGAATTATCTTTTGAATACATAAACTCACAGAAAAACTTACAGAAAAAAATGAAACTGAAAATGTAAAATATAGGCCTTAGAATAAAGACTTCAGCCAATCAGGGTCTTTAAAATCAATTTACTCTTGTTGGATTACATGGAAACTGGCAACTGTGATTGGTCACCCTGTTAAAAACACTGTGATTGGTTAGCAGTCATTTGCATATTATGGCCTTCCACGATATCAGTATTGCAGTGACCAATGCTGCGATAACGATTAATAGACGATATTGTGCAGCCTTACCTGAACCGAATCCGTGGCTGCAAGGCCCGCCTAAACCCTGGCCTGACTGGTACTGCTACATTTGAACCAAACCTGAGTCTGACCCACCTCATATGCACTACAATAATATAACAGATGACCACAACTTTACTTTGCCAGTAAGTGCTCAAAAATCTGCTGGAATAAACTGGTGCACCCTCTGTAACACACTCACTGTGTTTATCTTCAGTCCATTTTTGTGGAATTGCTGATCATACAGAGGACAGCAACCAAGTTCCTCTCACTGCTGCAGAACTGCTAAACACACTTTAAGCAGACACAAACAAGAGGAAAGAGCCACAGGGACCTTTCCACTGACTCAACACACCCCCATCATCAATGGTTTCACTGATACCCCTTTTCCACCTAGGTAGTTTGAGGGCTGGGTTAGAGCCGGGGCCTAATTCTTCAGTTCTTCACAGTTCAGCAGCTAAAGGCCAGGCTCTCAACCAGGAAAACTGGTTCCAAAGAGACACCAACACTCTGCTGGGTTAGAACCAAGAAGCACTTACACCAGGGGCTGGATCATCCTGACCAACAAGTCCAACTAAAACTTTGTGATCACCATTTTTAAAATGTTTAGAATGTAGCATCTAGTCCAACAAAGAAGAACAAAAAAAACACAGTTTCATTATGGATGTGAAATTGAAGCAGCAAATGTAGCCCACCATGCCGGCGTATAAAGACATATCCAGTGATGTAATCGCTTAGCGCTATGGCTCTCTTGTCTGTGGAACAGCAAACCAGTCAGAAGGATTGCAAGTTGAACCAATTGTGGACCTTGCTACTCTAGCTGCACAATACATGAGAGAAGGTAATTTAGAATACGTGATAGTACTACTACAAAACATTGATTAGAAAACAACCTGAGAAGAACATGAACCACACCCAAATCCAAATCCAATTAATTACTTGAAAAATCAGCCCAAACCTGGTCCAAAATCCAGTATTTTTGGGTAGATCTCCAAATGACCACCAGACTGGCTGGCTGCCCTGTACTGTGCATCATTCAAAAAGCAGTCCAGGCTGGTATGCATGCAGCGCAATATTAAGATATTAAAATATTCAGAAACATCATGAAAAAATAACTTCAGCTTCTGCCACTCCTTTAAGATGTGTAGATCCTTGGGTGCTTGCTTCCCAAAGACCAAGAACAGTACATCTAACAGATCTTACAGTCCTTCAAAACACTTGTACATTAGCCTTTATGTACACCAGCAGGACAGCTCTGATATAAAAACACCAGTTATAAAAACATGATCTCTATGGAGCAAAGATGGTCATAAATATCTCATCTAGCGATCACACATGCCTGCAGACAGGCCGATGCAACAGTACCCAAACACAGCAGACTGGAATACGGTCATTAAGCAAAATGGGAGAAAAAGATCTGACAGCGCTATGCCTCAGTGTTGAGGTTCTGTTACAGTGGTGCAACTGCAGAGTTCATTAATCCAACTCGCATTTGAGAAGATGCTTAAATCGGATCTGAACTCATTTGATGCTGCAAACCAGAGCTGAGATATCCCTGAACAGCAGGGACCGACCTATAAACAGGAGGAATCCCTCAACACCCTTTTAGTATCAGTATTTCATATTTTGAACGGCAGAACAAAGCACCTTGCTGCATTATAGAAAAGAAGGTTCATAATGTGAATGGCACCCAGCGCTTAATTGCATTTGTTGTGACAAGCTTGCCGGCATTGGAAAAGACAGCGCGGGTGTGTTGGGGTTTTTTAATGAACTGCCTACGTCCAGCAGAGCAGAGGCCTTCCCAACTGTCACAGAAACGTGCCAAACCACAAATGATGTCCTGCATTAACCAATACTTCAGACAGCTCTTCCGGGAATGCGGAGCTCATTTATATCGGTAGGATTTTTCAGGCCCGTCTTTAACCTTTCAGGCTGAGACGAGCACGGAAAGTAATTCTGACGCTCGGAAATGCTCCTGCTTCACCCCTGCTGCCATTACTCAATGAAAGCAGTGAGAATGAATGGAGAACTGTCCCCACAAATGGATTCCTCGCGGCTCATTCCATTTCAACGTATAAGTCCGCCAAAGGTGGACGCATTCAGGAGGAGACAACAGCCACAGAACACTTCGGAATCAAGTTAGCTCATTTAAATGCTAATGTACACAGATCTGAACAGTGAGCACACACACACACATACACACTCATCCACACATGCACACACACACAGAGTACCCATAAAAAGTCTAAACACGCCTGAATTAATCTATGCCTTATCTAAGTCATGCTGCTGTCAGCATGGGGACGTCCCAGTTCAGAATGACGGTCCCAAGCTGTTCGGGGTACAATAACGGAAAAGTGAGAATTGTTTGTAAGAAGCTAGCCAGGTAATGAGAATGGTGTGAGCAAAAACCTGGAAGCCCAATACAGGAGCTCCTCAAGGGTAGGTACTCAGCCCTCTTCTCTACATCCTCTACACTTATGACTGCTTAATCTCCATCATCAAATTTGCTGGGTTTCATCTTCTTCATCAATAAGACAGCATGCATGGAGGAGGTGGAGAAGCTGACATTGCGGTGTCAGGAGAACTACCTCAAATGTCAGCAAAAACAAGGAGCTAGTGGTCCTACACCCCCTCAGTATCAATGGGCCTGCAGTGGAGAGGTCAATGTCTTCAGTTTCAGGCCTCCTCAGTGATTCTGAGGACTTTTTATTGTGGTACTGCAGGAAAGCGTCCCACCGAAGAACATCACCTCATGGTTTGAGAACAACTCTGTATAGAACATTAGGGCCTACAGAGAGAGATCAGAACGCTGCACCAGATCGACTGTTTCTGCAGAATATTTATATCAGAAGATGCAGAGCAACCAGCATCAGAAACTCATCTCAACAAGTAACTGTCTGTCTGACCTGCTGAAATCAGGAAAAAACTTCAGTTTTATGGCCAAAACATAGAGACTCAGAGCTTCTGTCATCAGAACAACAGTCTCTTAACCAGGACACAACACACAACTTTATCTCACCTGCCTCTCTACCTCACTTCACTGCATCTCACCTGCCTCTCTACCTCACTGTATCTCACCCACCTCTCTACCTCACTGTATCTCACCTGCCTCTCTACCTCACTGTATCTCACCTGCCTCTCTACCTCACTGTATCTCACCCACCTCTCTACCTCACTGTATCTCACCTGCCTCTCTACCTCCCTGTCTCACCCGACTCTCTACCTCACTGCATCTCACCCACCTCTCTACCTCACTGTATCTCACCTTTCTCTCTACTTCACTACTACACTGTATCTCTCCTGCCTCTCTACGTCATTACCTCACCTGCCTCTCTACCTCACTCTATTTCACCTGCCCCTCTACTTTATCACCTCACTGTATCTCTCCTGCCTCTCTACTTCACTACCTCATTGTACCTCACCCGCATCTCTACCTCACCTCTCTACCTCACTGTATCTCACCTGCCTCTCTACCTCAGTGTAACACACCTGCCTCACAACCTCATTATGTCCCCCGCCATCTGTCACTTAGTCTATTTACATCAACCAGCAGACCAGTGAACTGAACTTTACGGCACATAGATATTCTGTTCTATTAGATTCACAGACTTTTCAGCTCGTAATGCTTATTTGGAATATAAGGTTTTTCTATATATCTTTATTACCTTACTTTGTGTGTTTTCAAGTTGGGGGCCACCATCTGGCACCGAGAGCAGCATTTTCCTGGCTTTTACTGCAGGCCATAGTAGTGAAAGGAACCTGATGTTCTGATGTTGATTTTTTGGGAATACATGTGTCCTGTATGCTTGTTCATGTACACCAAAATCTACAAGTCTATAGTGTAGTCTAAACACTTTTAGGATAGCGGTTAATATCATCTTTGCATATATCAGCAAAAACACTATAACCTCTATATACACACTGCAGTCAGCTGTGCCTCGTCACCGATTTTACTCTGAGGCTAGGAACATGGAAAAGCAGCAATACAGCTAAACAGAACACAAAATATGAGCTCAAAATTATGTTTGAGCACTTAAAGCATAGATATCCTACCTTTCACTTGTAATTTTTTATTTTTCATTTGTCGCTTGTCTGGTTTTATTTACCAAAAAACAGAATTCAATTTTAGATGACCATTTTCCAAACCTTTGCCCCTTTGAAGCAGGAGGTTTTTATTATGTTGCCTTCATAACCGATATATGTAAATGACCTCTGTTCTGATTGGCTGCCCTGCATTGGGCTGAAACACTCCTTAAATATGCAATAAGCAAGGCTACACTACTGTAGGCTGAATAGATAAATGTAGGTAAAAGGGCTAATTTTTGCAACATCACAAAGACAACTAATTAAAAAAGGGCTGTTTCCATATAAGAGATCTTTGAACCCGGGAGAACTTTCAGGATCGTCTCCAGCCTCAAGTAGGCGGGGAAAACCCGCAGAGAAAGGGGTTCCAGAGATCGACCGACCGTGGCATGCCGAGCAAAAGAGTAGAAAACAGTGAGTGTGCAGGAGAACAAAAACTGGTTTTAGACTGTTTTACACCGTTTTTATTTGTTGAAATAAAAAATTTTAAAGAAAGTTGTTCAACGTGTTATAAAACGGAACTTTCAATACTTTAAACAATGTAATATTAACGCAATGCAATGAACCAAAACATACATAAATTCCCTATGGAGACGAACATCTCATCCCATTATTAAGTTGTTATACTGAAGCCTTGCCTCTGTACTCTGCTGACAGTACAGCATCATTAAGTACCATCATCGCTACAGGGACAAGCCTCTTTAACCTTGAGACTGCAGTGAACGCAGGTGGTTTCAGCCCACTCAGCAAAGCTGGGCCGACCCAGAGGCTCAACAACAAACTGCAAATCTACAGTCCGGTACAGCCTGCAAAAGATCCAGCCAGGGAACGTCTCACTGAAGAACTGAAACAGAGACCTTATATCAGACAAGCAAATCATAGAACAAATACACGCGCCATCAACACGACAGCTACCCAGGAGTCCTCTAATCTGATCTGAGCTCTCCTACACGAATCACACTGTTTTCTGCAGATATTCCTATCGACAGACATGAGGGAGAAGTGGGATCTGTTCTATTTAAAACACATGACTCATTCTAATGGAGTGAGACACATTCAACAGTCATGTACTTTAATACCAACAAACAACAAACTCACACACAGTGTGTACTATATGTATTACATAAATGTAACTACCTAAATGTACGACATATCCTCTAGAGGAAACACACACACTTAACGGTGTACAAAAAGCCTTTATGAACCATGCAGGATGATTTAATTGAAAGAAATGAAAATATCACAGACCACATTAGACCACAGCACTGTGCAAATGTCTTAGGCCCCTATACAAATTGTTTAAAGTCATTTTTCTCTGTTCTCGGTTCCTCCGGTTGTTTTTGGATTTGTGAAACTCCATCAGCAGCTCCTGATTTAATTTAATGAAGGACTGACTGAGTCCAACCAAATTTCTGATGAAAACTACAAGGAGCACAATGATATAATGGACATAAAATCTTTTACTGTATAATGTTATTTACATGTGTTCTTTTTAGTTTTATTTTGTATATTTAGTAAAATTAATCTGAAAAAACACCGCTCATCTAAATAGTTTTTAAGTCTTATTTTCACAGATGTCTGAGACTTTAGCACAGTACTGTATGATACTAAAGGTCAGAGGGTTTGCTGATTTTCTCATTGGGATGCGACGTGGTGATTAGTATAGGGGTCAAACTACACTCCATAGCTCGTCCCCATCATCAAATAAACTACAGACTTGCTGGGTCTGTTTTTCTCCAAGGTGATCTGTGAACGTCCAGAGAGACTGACCAATGCCAAGCTTACAAATTCTGTCAGACATTTTCATTTGAGCAATGGAGCGCTTTCCCCCCTGGCCGGACAGAAGCCGAATGCTAATGTCCGGATGTGAGGCTACGCTACTCAGACCGGGCTGATGTCAGTGACTGAGCAGAAACTGCAACTTCAGCTGCCTGTCCAAATCTGCAGGACTGTATGATGGATTCTGACTTTGAAAAATAAGGCAAAGATTTTTATTACTTAGCTGGTTGGACGACTGGGAAATGAGTCCAGAGCTAGACTGCAGGAAACGCTCAGCTTCATTATTAACACCACATCAGTCATCTTATTTATTTAAATAATATTTTTTGTATATACACTATGGACAAAAGTATAGGCAGGTCTGACCATTATCGCAACATTCAACATCCACTATGTATTAAAATACACAGATTTCGAGTTGGTCCCCCTTTGAGGCTATAACAACTTCCACTATTCTTGGAAGGCTTTCCAAAAGATTTTGGAATTTCTGTGCAAATTTGTGCTCATTCATTCCATAGAGCATTTATGAGGTCAGGCACTGACGTTGGACGAGAAGGCTTGGCTCACAATCTCTGTTCCGGTTCATCGCAAAGTAGCTGAATGGGGTTGAAGCCAGTCAAGTTCTTCCACGCCGAACTAATCCAACCATGTCTTTACAGACCTGTTTTTGGTTTAACATGAAAGATCAGCCGATGCCATGCTGTTTTGAGTGGGAATCTCAGCAGGAATGGGTGCTGTCTGTTGAACTGGACTCCAAAACAAAGAGCTCAACACCAGTACTGGAGGGAAGACACAGCTGGAATTCAGGTTCAGAGGACCATGAACTGAGCAGAAGAGCGTTCAGATTCAGAGACCAGTCCATGGTATGGTAAACCTCATTCACCAGATGGTTATACTATATCTATCTCCAAGGTTACTACGCAGCTATTTCAACATTTCCATGTTTGTGCAACACTCTCTTCCATTGTAAATCAGTTTCCATGTTTACTCTACATCCATTTCCATGGTTGCGATACACCAGTTTCTGTTGATATTTCTGTTTCCAACTCTCATGGTTGGGCTACAGCCGTTTAGATGAGTAGGTTTCACAGTAACGCTACCCCATTGCCATGGTCACACTACCCCATTTTCATGATGACAAAGGTAACCTTCACCCTACCTGCCCATTTCAGAAAACATCACTTGCAAAAAAAAACGGCAGTTAATTATGATATTAATTTTATTATTGATTAGTTTAGATAGAAAAAGACACAAACATGAGTGATCATATTTAATGACCAAATACACTGTGAAAGACGTCAAATCTAAGGGTCAGTGACCTTCGCCCAGCGCACAATGTCAATCATGCGCGTAACAAGAGAATAAAAACCTTTCAAAAAAGGACTTTTGTCTGAACAATGACTTTGATTGTGTAATTAAACTTCTGCTCCGTTTCAAAGACTGTTTCCCCTTGAAGGAAGTGATTTGTCCATCGCTGTACCAGGCCGGGACACACAGAGTGTCCGGAGACACCAAAACAAAGCCCCTTCACAAGGCGGCAGGCAGACGCAGCGCTAAATTAGCCCGTCTCGCTTGAAGTGCATAATTGCAACTGTCAAATTTCATTAGTGCTTTTGAAAGGGGTCTGATAATTCCTCTGCATTTGCTGCTCTTTCATGTGCAAAGTAAACAGCAGTCTCACATGAAAGGGATGGAAGAGACAAATTTGTGCGGCCTTTGTTTGTGCCTCAGACTCCAAAAAAAAATGCACATTGATATTTATCATCCTCAATTCTGATCAAAGAAAAAAGAAAGCCGTGTCGTCTCATGTTCTCACTGGACATCAATGTGATTAAACAATTCCGAAGTGAAGAGATTCTCAGGAAAAACTCTGATTCTGACGCTACTCTGTTGTAAAGGCACTGCTGGTTAAAGACCCAGAGGAGGAGCCTGCACCTGGAATCTAGGTTTGAGTCTCAGCTGCATCACATGTCCTTCAAGGCCAGAAAAAGAATAGTCAGTCACATTCCTGCTGGAAGGAAGTTGCCAGAGTTTATGCCAGTTAATCCAGAAGATGCACGGTCAAGCAACAAAATGAACATTTCATTTAGCTGGTAAAAGAAGCTTCCATGCCACCAGTGGCACATAGTTGCATGAAACCTAATTTCAAGGCTCGATAGTCTACTATCTCTCCAATCAGACTGAAATTCAATTGGCTCATAATATCCAAATCAGCTCATAAACAAAAAAAAAATACTAGACTGCCACAGTTACTGGGCTAATATCTATAACCTAAAATCTATATGCTCTCAATAAATGGTCTTAAGTAACTAGTTTGTGATTTGATCGACCCATAAACAGTCATTATAAAGCCATGTTCAGCAGTCTGAAGATACTCCACAAGGGGGAGCTCCTAGCTCTCAAATCACTGTTTTGGGCATCACTGAAAAAAAGAAAGCAAGATCTCACCAATGCAAGTATATTTGTAGCCTCTTGTGTATATAAAGTAAAATTAAATGTTTGTTAAGGCTTCCATATGATTAAGAAATTAATAATCAAAGCAATTACTAGATTTCCAAATGACCAATGTATGTGATAATAATAGCATCCCTTTTTATAGGAAGATGGCTGTTTAGACTAATTAGCCTCTTGACCTATTTGTTAAAATGCAATATATCATCAAGAGATGGTGAAAAATGACATGTCTCACCTAAAAGGCAGAAAAGTAGGCTACTGAATTAAACTCCAAAGGAGAAACTCATGTCAGGAGTCTGGGGACCTGGGGTGCCTCTTTGGCCCATAATCAAACAAATGGGGGAGGGTGCCCAGTACTGGGAGGGGCCCTGGTTGACAAACGTGGTTTGGAAAGATGGATGCATTTACACTGGTATAATACCTGGCTGCATCTCAGACCACCTCCTGGAACAGCTTGAGCATCTAGACTTAAATCTCCTTTATATGCATC
>JBBPCX010000011.1:19148508-19192653 GCA_037974365.1 Hydrocynus forskahlii
TACTCGACAAAAGTTCATACTCGTTATCATGTTTCAATACACCCCAGGTCCATTTCACACCGAACTTCTCCTTTAAGCTGTATTCAAGGCTCACCAGTGAATGTGTGTTCAGTAGATATATTCAGTGGACCGTGCAGAGGACCTAATTAACTGCACGTACTTATGATGTGCGTGGATTAAAAGGTGCAGTGAACAGGCAGCTGTCAACAAGCTTGAAACAGAGTTTGGTGAGGCAGAGATTGCATACTTTCCCACTAAACATTCTTCAATGATTTATTTTTCCAGTTCAGAAATAGAAAGATGGATCCTGGGTGTTGAAAATGTTATCCAGTTGGTAAATATTTTCAGCATGTCTTCAAAACTCTTGCCTCAGTCTGTTAAAGCAGACATTTAGCGACTCACGCCTGAAACTTGCACCTGGTTTTTAAAAGTGACACAGACCAGCCACTGCTAGTTGCGTAAACTTTTGTAAATTGGGCAGAATGTGAAATAAGCATTTTTCAATGCACATGGCCAAAAAGTGGCTGGTTTATGTTCAAGTTGCATATAACACGTGCCAGAAGGCATCTGATTTGCACCTGAAAGTGGGCCCTGAGGGTTCTGAGAAGACATTTGAATCTGTATGAATATGGTTGAAGTAAATGTTTTGTAACAGCTGCTAAGAATGACAATGTTATTTCAGCTGATCATCCAAGAGACCTGGCCAGCGAGCTGGTGCACCATGCATTCATTAGTGAGGTGGGTGAAGGACTCTATTCTACAAAAGCTCAGCTGAGATGTGCACTTCATCCAAAACCATGTAATGACACTATAAATAAATAGTTATTTAATGGAAAACGTTCAAAAGAGACTCATTGCAAGATGTTAAGCAGCAAAGGATCACCTAAACAAAGAGGGGAAAAAAGGGCCCATATTTTACATTTTTCTTGTATTTGATTTGTATTCTTGAGGTCCACTTGTGGTAGGTTCATGTACCAAAAACAGTCAAAATTCATTTTTACATGTCTGTCTTCATATCCCTTAAAATGAATCAGGCTGTTTTTGTTACTGTGCCTTTAACACCAGTATATGTAAACAACTTCTTATCTGACTGGATGCCCTGTATTGTACCTCATTCAGAGGGCTTATCAACCTAAAACACTCCTTATACATTCATCATGAATGGGCAGAAAATTATGATGTGTTGAATATTTTGCAAGCTGCTGTATGCAAATGCACTTGTTGTTCATGACCGTCCCATTCAACGCAGACTGCTTTTGCAGCTTAGTTTTTCAGGATATGGGTCTTTTAAATAAAATGTTTTTAGAATCTAGGTAAATAGAATGTGATTCCAGAAGACTGGAAAGTAATATTAGTAATAGTGAAAGCAGAGCATCGCCTATGGTGATTATACAAACAGACGTTACATCCTTGTGCATCAACATTCTATGTAATCATGCTTAATTAATTAATCATGCTTAATTGGTGATTGCACTGATAATGATGGGTTGATGGTCTACAGGAAGACTGTGAGAAGCTGGCATGTTTTTTGGAAGAGGCCCTGGGGAAGCACTGGGCTGGAGCTTCCACTGCTTCTTCTGCTGCCATGGTGATGATGCATTGAGCCCATCGGAACTCCAACTGCAGTGGAGTTGGCTTGCGCTGGTCTGACTGAGAAAGAGCATGAAACAAGGAGAAAAAAGAGGGAGCTGAAGAGGGACTGAAAGAGCAACACTGCTGAATGGCAGTAGGGTGAAAATGTTGCGAAGAAAGTGGCTGAATTGAGAAGATCCATTAAACACCATGGTACCAAGGCTCCAAAGAGTTCATGTTTTGTGTCATTTACGTGGGAGGTCTGGCCATTACCGTCATCCCACAGAGCAGCAGACACCTGGTTCGGTGAAGCGGAGAACCCTCCATTTATTCATGTTTGTTGGGTTTTTTGTGGACATTTTCAATGCCGTCCTACCTTTTGGCAATATCTGTCCTCCAAGAAGCTCCTGGCAGGGAATATGTGCCACAGTAAAAAACAAAACAAAAAAAACAAGCAAGCAAGAACTTGGAAAAACTGGAAATGGGAGGCTTGTGGTCCAAAATAGTTGCTTCTCATGGGACTGCCCATGTGTTGTCTTAAATCGTCGATGTATTTTAAGCAAACCTGCAGTAAATGTATATTTATTGTTTTTAACTATTAGACATTACTAAAGTGTAACTCTTTAAAGGCTCGCAGTAAGAGAGATCTTTCCAAATGTTTAATATTTCTATGTAAAAAAAACAAAGATCTAGTTCGCATTTACATTATGTGCAGAATGACAATGAGCTGATGAATGTACAGTACTGTAGCAGAGTACTCTTGCCGCTTGTTATCCCTACATTACTACTCGCTGTGTGAAACATTACACTGAAAACACTTGCCATCAGTTGAGACTGTTTCTTACAAAGCACCAAGTGCCTAAGTGAGAACTGAATGTGTCAAACGTACTTGGTATAGCATCCTCTTGTATTGCCATTATTCCAGACACTTGATTCATACAAACTCATGATTAATTTTGCATACGTTTGTAAACAGTGGCAATAATAGTAATACATTAGATTTGCCAAGTCTGGGGAGTGTGATTTATTATGCTTTTGTGTGTGTGAGCAAGGGAGAGATATTCTCAATGTTTTGCAGTGACGTGTGTTAGCATTAGGAGCACCAGCCTCTTTTAGGAAACCAATGAAGTTGTTGAATGAACAAATGCTTTGAAGTGAATTCAAAGCAACCTGAGCATGTAGCGACTACCGCACACTACCAAACATGATCACAATGGGCACCCTTTGAGGACACGCTTTGTCTTCCTAGTCCATGGTGCACCAAAATTCTTGGCACTTTAAAATCTCAACATTCCCTCAACCGATCAGTAAAATGTTAATAACGTGAGGTAATTATTGAACCATGCTTTAAAGGAATAGCTTGGCCAAAAAAAATCACATTTACACTATTTCCACTTACCCAAGATGTAGTTGACAAGACATGTTTTGATTCGAAACTTTGCTTCTTTAGAACTGGAGCTATTAGGCTTATGTTCTAACAAACGGTAGAAATCAATAGCGGAATGCCAGGGACAGCCATTTTCTATTCTCTATTTTCCTTAACTATTTTCTGTCTGTTCTCGCAAACCAAATCTGGAGTAGAAGTGCTGATCTAGAATCAGTTTTTGAGACATCATAAATACTGAAGAATCTGATCCAGGATCAGTCCTCTTTACTTTTTTGTGAATACCCTGGTAAAGTCTGGAATTTCTATGGATCCTAGAAAGTCATAATGTGTCATAAACCACATTGGCAAGGTCTGTGCCACCTTACAAAAGGCCTGGATGCAGAGTTGGGAGTTTTGGACATGTATTTACGGAAAACATTTAGGCAACTATTGACTTTTAGTGTTGGAAATGTAAGCCTCATGGCAACAGTTATAAACTAAAGAAGCAAACTTTGGGGTCATTTTTTTGCCAGCTATTTCTTTACAATGAGGATGTCTTTTGTGTAAAGGCCTAATAGGAATCCCTTCTTCTAATTAAAAAGGGCTGTTTGTACTTTGAGCTTATGCATCTTGCAGCAGTATTTGATGTCTTTTATGTTCCATCAAAGTTGTGTTTACATGCACATAGCATACGAAAAACTGAATCATGTCGATGCCAAAAGATGTAACTCTCATCAACTCTAAAAACACTGGATGCAGTGATGGCAGCTGGGGTTGGGCTAGCTAAGTGAAAGAGAAGATATTGACCCAAAACGTCCTACCCTGAACCTTGTTTTAATACTATTCTATCCTGTGTTTGTAGATCAGTATTCACTCTGTAATTAATCCGCTATGCCGTCCATACCAACACTATTGCAATTTAAAGGCCCAATTGGGAATTGTTTCATCAGGCAGGCGTAAGAGAGTTTCAGAATAAGAGAGTTTATTTAATGGTTGGTCATGGCTACGCTTTGGCAATTCCTCAGTTGGGTTTTAAGGATGTTTCAATATTTCTACTGTACTTGTCAGTGACTTTTTGGCTCTTGGAGACTTCCAGTATCTCAATAAAAATGTGCATGCATGTCAGAACACGAATGTTATTGACCCATTTTTTGGTGAGGTGGCATATTGAAACTGCTGTATGTGACCAGCTGTCTGATCATTTCCCTAATAGACAAACGATGACCAGAGGGCTCATGTCTTGAGCATTGTTCAAAGCATAGTCACAGATGCAGGAAGAAATGGATGTGTGTCTATAGATCAGTAACTTACAAAGAGCTGACACCCTCTTCACCTCTAAGAGTTTTTTGCTTTGTTTGATTCATGCAATGACTTGTTTGTATCTGTGTCCAAATGTTGTACACGAAATAACATGAACTAGTATATTATAAAATTTATTCATTAAACATTTCGGAAACTGTACCTGTGAAGCTTTTACTGCATAACGGTATCTAAAAGGTTTATATGGATCGTTTTAGGTAATGGAAAAGACATTGTTGCAGCAACCCCGAAATAAAAACTGACCAAATTCCTATTCTCCATCAAAATGCAATGACTTTTGTCCACCTCTAATTCTAATTTTTGTTTGTATCACTGTGGACCAGCACACAGGGGAAAAATAAAATGGCATACTAACCAGTAAATACTTGGCTAGTTCTGAGTATTGATGTGTGAAGTTCTTATCCTTTACCCTTGTTTGCTACAATATATTTTTTTCACCATTAAAGTCACTTTTTCCATTTGACTTTAAAAATATACTGATGTATTTTTGGCTTACTGTTAACAGAAAACGTCTATAAGGATTCATTGTCAAAAAGAAACAAAGGGACTCGAAGTATAAACATTTCAGTATCGATCCAACCATCCCTTGCTCAGAGCCTAAGTTCTTAAATCTGGTTTGCACATTTTTAAATCTGCTCTGCACATTTTAGTGTTTTCCTTGCTGCCAAAACACCTAATTCAACTAATAAGATAAGACTTTCCTGGGTTGATGTGGGTGTTAGAGCAGGAAAATACTAAAATGTGCAGGGCATGAGGGCTCCAGGACCAGGGTTGGAAACAAACGGCTTCACTCAGAAATACATTATGGTACAGAAAAAAAACTTAAGGTCAGTACCCATTAACTTAACTGACTTTAATGAAGGTGGTGGATATACTAAGATTTTCCTGGTTTTTTTTTTCTACCAATACCCCAATTTACACAAATCCAGGATTACATATCACACTTAGAGTCTTTTGGCATGGGGCCCTGGAGCATTACCATATATGTACATAGGCACAGTTCTGAAAAATAAGATACAATAAACCTTTATTAATCCCACAAGTAGGAAATTAGCATTGTTACGGCAGAAAGTGGACAGTACAAAGGTAGGAGCAGCACAAACAACTGAATAAAAGCTATACAACAGTATAGAATAAAAAGTACATTGTAGACGTAATGCAGAAATAGGTTGTATGTATATGTGAAACTATTAGTACATGTGCACAGTGGATATACGTATATACGTACAGTAAGCTGATTGTTCTTTAGTATCAGTTATCTGTTATCATAATTATTATATAACCTAACTCTTACACGAAGGAGAAACTGCATCTGAAATTGTCTCTCAGACTCTCCCAGAAGGAGAAAACATTTTTTCGGTGAGCCTTTGCTATCACCAACCCACAACCAGACCCTATTATATTCTTTCTCATTTCTACATGAATACAAAAAGGCAGGGTTTGCTAAATTATGCAGAAAGTGTGCATACATTGTTTGGTAAACTACACATAAATAATTTCAAATGAAAAGCTCGTAAAGAACAGATAATGGGACAAAACGCCAGTTAAAGATATTTTAACGTGTTTCCGATGGAACACTCTGGAAACACGATGCAGGGACGGAGCAGTTCTATGAGCCAAATCTCGCGACAACAGCGCAGCGCCTCGTCAGTTATAGTGCGTGAGGTCACGGTCTCGCGATACTTCATAGTCTTCATCGCCGTGGACCTCGCTGCAGGAAGGTGTGCTTCATGGCGGTGGCGATTTCTGTGGTAAATTGGACGCGTCTGTTTATCCCCTTTTCTACGGTTATTTGTCTTCGTTCCTGTGCAGAAATAAACCCAGAGTACTCAAGGTTATTGTGTGGTAGGGTTGGTTTGCGTAGCTTGCGTAAGTGTCTCTGTTTTATCCCGTTTTGGTGGAGAGAGGGGTCCGGGTCCGGCCTGCTGGAGTTTTACTGGGGTCTGGCTGAAATTAGATTTAAGAGTTTTACTATTCCGTATTCTGACACAACACATAAATATATTGATAAGGGTGCATATCGGTACCGTACCGAGTCAGCTGTGTGTTATCTCTCTTTTAAAAAAAAAACCCTCCAGAGTGCAGTTAGCAGCTGTAGCTAACCTTGCTAATGAACGTTTTGGCCTAATCTCAAACGGTTCTCCATCTCAGTGCGGGTGTAGTGGAATATAATAGACACAAGATATTATTTCGTGAAATACGACTGCTTTATACACTTAAGAATTACCAAGAAAACATTTAAATGCATATCCACTGTGTTCACTCTTGCTACAGGCTAACCGTACTAGCTTCTTTTTTCTTGTGATGGCGGGTAACGCCACTTTCATTCAGAGTGAGGATCTGGCCATCCACACACTCAGTCCTAACTTTAAACAAACTGGTTAACATCTAATTTCACAGATAAGTGCTGGTGTGATGAGACATTTTTGTAACTATGTCATCGTATTGAATTTAGAGATGTAGCTGTTAGCTCGACACTGCAAGATCGTCAATATTAATGGGGCGAGCAGTCCAAAAGATGTTCAGATTGATGTATTCTGTATTTGTTTAGGTCATATTTAATGACCATATCTTCGGTGTTTCCTAAAACGTGATAGAGATTTAATGTCTTCACCATTTTTTCAAACATAAATGAGTACTTGTTTGCAGGCCTGGATGAGCTTAGATTGTTTTGTGCAAGTTATAGCACTCCTCAATAATTTAGCAGTGATACGTATGAGCATCAAGTACCAAGCACTTATGAAATGGGCCAGTGTAGTGTGTCTGTGATTTGAGCAGCACTGCTAGGTGGCAGTTGGGCAGCATTTTTTGAATGGGTGTGCTCAGGGTCGATGGTGGTTTGTAGATTGGGCTTTTCCCCCACATCGTTATCCGTAACTATTTTTTATATTGATCGTGTAAACTTTCCTTAAACAGTTTGAGAATGCTTTATTAACAGACGTCTTTGTTTTTTCCAGACCTTATTTTGACCGGTAAAACTCTATTTTGTTTCTTGAAGAGACAGACAACTGCATCCGGACACCTCAGCGGAGACCAGGCGCTAGGTATGGGGCCCACCCTTCTTTACCACAAGCATCTGCATCTTGAATGAATGTTATGGGCTTTTTTTCTGAATCTTGGATCTTAAAAATGTAACAGACTGAAATACTTCCTCCCATTGCTGCTGGAATGGTTCAGCAGATTATAGCGGGGAGGGAAGAATAAAAATGATTTGGCAAGAAAACAAAATGAATGCAGTTTTCCACTCCTTTCACATGTAGTTGATTAGCCAAGCTACGAGGCTGACGTTGCTAACATGAGTAGTCAAGTCACGCAAATCGTTTCCTTAATTACATTCCTTTAATTTACTACTCTCAGATTAAACTGTCCTCCACAGATGAGTGGATGTTGTGTAGGGCACATAATGGCTGTAAAAATGAACAGAACTTCACCATATTGTCAAGCTTTTTATACAACAGGGTCTGCATTCACAAACGACCTCAAGTAGAACTGCTAAACTAGAACGTTTTAGTGACTACCGATAACAAACCCTCATGATTCCTTTGTGAAAACTAGCTCTTGTATTGTCTGAAATGGCAGCCTGTCGAGGTTAGGTTCAATCTGAAGCCACACTTTGTGCCAAACCATTTTAATCAAGAGTTGCATGTGATATTGCGTATTTTTACAGAAATAAATTGGGTGTCCTGACTTTGTGTAGCACCATTAGCCTTGTAGCTTGAGGATTAAACTGAGGGACATGTTTTCACTGATTGACTACATCTGTGATGGGGGTGATAATTGTGTTAAAAATTTTGCCAAACTATTCCTTTGAATACAAAGTGCAATTCTATAAACACAGTTACCACCATAGCTATCATGAGTAGTTCCTCATTTATGTATGAGGGTATATCAGGCACAAACTTAATTTGCACATTTGTTATCTTGGTCATCATTCTGGTATCTCATGCCATCAAAGTAGTTATACTGTCAATAAAAGTTACGAACAATTTGGGCAAGGACTATGATATGAGCAAAGGCTTTTTTCTTACACCATTTCCATTTTTGGTTAAATCTGAAAGCAACTTTATTCCTTGTAAGAACACACACTGGAACTTAATTAGTTCAGAAATTTGTTCAGGGAGTAGAAGTGAAAACTGTTGACATGTCTAATTGGACTTTATAGTGTCCTAAATGTTGGGAGTAAAGCTTTCCCTGAATTTGGATGTCAGTGTTCTCAAATTGTTGTCTCCCTCTCCAGTATCTCTTGTTCTAAGTAGGTTTGTGTTTTCTTTTCCTTTTTTTTTTTCTTTTTTGTCGTTTCTCTCTGTGTGTCGTCTGTGCTGTAGAGCGTATCTCTTGACTGTACTATATTTCCAAAGCCAATGGCAGAACCATTTGGGTTCAAACCTCCTTAAGGGGGGGCACTGCACCACTCTGGAGTTCATTTGAGCAAAGGTACTAAAGTTTTCTTCTGTGTAGTACTGAGTAAGGGGCTCACCAACATGATTTCAGTAGTATTTTCTCTCTGAAGAACAGTGGCTAGTGTCCCCCTCTCATCACTGATTTGCAGTATCTATTTTTCCCCTCTTCTGATGAGGGAAAATCACATGTTGTACTTTGACTGTGTGGGTTCCATTTTATAATCCAATTTGTGAAACGTACGCAGAATTCTAAAGAACTGCAGTGCGTTGCAGTTGTATCCTATTATACATTGTGCATGTTTACGGCTGTAGCTTTTCAGTGTAATGTTATGTGGTTAGACTTCAATTATGTTAACCATATCTTGGAATTTAGTATGTCAAGCAGTTTCAGAGCATGCACAACAACTTAAAAAATGTCTGTTTTATAAATAGTTACATGAAGTACACCAGAATATTAAAATTCCTATCATTACCTTTTTTCTTTAGCTGCCATTTTTTCCAATACCAAAATTGTGTTTGCTCTGAAACTTTTCAGAGAGTGATCTGTAGCATTTCTGATAGTTAACATTTTGAGTGCAGCTGAGCCTCTCACACATCTGCTGTCTGCAGGGAGGTGAGGCTCTGATGATGGAGAATGGACAGAGCACAGCCTCGAAGCTTGGCCTGCCGCCCCTCACCCCTGAACAGCAGGAGGCACTGCAGAAGGTAATCACCATCCATCCTTTGTATCTCTACAGATCTGTGATTGTATTGTGGTTGTACCCTAGTTTATCTCTTTCAGTATTTGAAAATGCCAGACTTTCCCCCACAAGTTAGGAGGTTGATTGGAAGCACTTGACAGTGTAGATGGTCTGTTAGCATGAGGGAACCAACGAAACAATCTTTTGCCTGTGGAGTGATTAGAGGCCTCACAGTGTCTTCAAACATGTTTTAGGTTTCTAACTTGGAAATGTTCATGAGTCATATAATGAGAGATGCAGTAACAGCAAGATCTGGTATTTTGAGTTTTGAATTTTGTAATATTTTTTATATGTTGTGTGTACCTATACCAATTAGACGAAATCTGTCTGAAACTGACGTTAAGCGTGAGAATTTGATGTCATTTAGGGTTTTAAGTCATGTAGTGCATAGGTTTTTAACCTTGATGCTGGAGCCCTGCCCCACACCTACCTGAACTAATTAGTTTGATCAGATGTGTTTGGAGGAAAACACATGTAGACCAGAGGGGCTTCAGGGCTGAGGTTGGAAGCTATGCAACAATAAATGCCCAGTTTAAGCCTGGTCACATTTTCTTGTGAAGTGTAGTTCCATCCACAGTTAGCCACAGACAATCCATCTAGTTACCTTCCTCTTAGGTCTTTCATTGGCTTTGTCATGTGCTTTTATGTTAGATAAGGTGGTGGTCAACTTGTTGGGTGCAGGTTTGCTATTTGATCTAAGATCTGCACAAAGTAGATCCCTTGCAAGAGTGTATCATACATCTGAGAATTCCTTTGTAGTGGCTAAGGGTATCTAAAATGCTGTTTAAGAATATTTGGCTTCATTTGATAAATCTGATCTTAACCATTAGATGAGACCAGTGTTGGAGCTTGGAAGATTGATCTAGTCCAGTGTTCACACATATGACTCCTGGCATTAAACTTTGCCTTTCTGTAAAGTTTACTGCCAACCCCAATTTTCCACACCACCTCCGACTAAATATTGTTTTGTGTGTTGAAGGAAGTTACAAGGACAGTGACCACTTTATCTTGTCTTATGCAAAAAAAATCAAGAGATACTGATAATTGGTTACAGTGAACTGTTCTGCTCTCTTGAATTCTGAGATGTATCATGCTTAGAGGTGACTGCAGTTCATGTCTGTCTACGTTGCAGGCGAAGAAGTATGCAATGGAGCAAAGCATCAAGAGTGTGCTGGTCAAACAGACGCTTGCCCAGCAGCAACAACAACAACTCAACAACCTCCAGGTAAACAGACTTCTGAAGAAAGAATAATTTGGCATGGTTATGGCTTAATGTGCTTTCAGGTGCTATTTGTACTTCTCTTGTCCACCTTGAGTTGTAGACATGTGCACATATTGAAAGTGGTACTGCCTCTGGAGCTTTTTCTTGTTTAAATGATCCCATTACTCTTCATATGTAAAGTAACTCAGATGTTTAGATTAAAATCAGCATCATATTTCAGTGCATACTATTCTGTTAATCTCACTTATCAATTTCTACCAGATCCCCAATTCCCTACAGATGGCCTCTCTAACAATGGCTGGATTTGGAGATCCTCTTTCACCCTTACAGTCGGTAAGCATGGCCAAAACTACTTTCAGTAGTTATTTACATGTACTTTTTAAGATGGGTGTACGAAAGGCAGGAGCATCATTCTCCTCCATTTCTTGGCATACATGTAGTTGGTCAGTACTCATGTGTGTAATGTTCGGAGGTAAAACAGATTCAGTGCTATGTCTTCGGTGCCAGCATGTATGTATGCTGGTTCTATCCTCAATCGCTGGAACATTCTTGAATAGAGGGGTTTTGTTTTGTTTTTTGTAATATATATAAAACTTGATCCCTGAGTTGACGAAGTGATTTGTTGTATTTAGGTTGCAGCACAGCGGCAGCGGGCGCTGGCCATAATGTGCCGTGTTTACGTAGGCTCAATCTACTATGAGCTTGGAGAGGACACCATCAGACAAGCGTTCGCTCCTTTCGGGCCTATTAAGAGTATTGACATGTCCTGGGATTCAGTTACACTGAAGCATAAGGTCTGTATCACCCAACCCCTTCCCAAAACGTATATACAACTATAAGCATTGAGGATCTAACTAGACCCACTCTCCCTTTCTCTCTGCAGGGTTTTGCATTTGTAGAGTACGAGGTGCCAGAGGCAGCACAGCTGGCTTTAGAACAGATGAATTCTGTCATGCTGGGTGGGAGGAACATCAAAGTAAGTGTGACTCAGAGGCCTTTTGTCATAGGCCATATGGAAGTGGTTATTGTATGTAATTACACTTAGTTATTTTATGTATTTAACACATTAGTTAAATTCTACAGCTGTGTTTAAGCGTGTCTGCTATTCTTTAGGTTGGACGGCCAAGCAACATTGGTCAAGCTCAACCAATCATAGACCAGCTAGCAGAAGAAGCGCGAGCGTTCAACCGTATCTATGTAGCGTCTGTACACCCGGATCTGTCAGATGAGGACATCAAGAGTGTCTTTGAGGCCTTTGGAAGAATCAAGTCCTGTACACTGGCACGGGACCCCACGACAGGGAAACACAAGGGCTATGGCTTTATAGGTGAGTGCGAGGCATCCTTTCTCGTTCGGTTGAAAATACATGTATGTGACTGAGAGTCAGTCATAGCGGAATGCTGTTCTCTACATATGTCTCACAGGGGATAGAGAAGGGTGGGGGCAGGTTCCTCACATGCTTTCATAGTAAGTTTTTGTTTTTGTTGTTGTCGTTATTTTCTTAGGCTCAGTTGCGGACAATTTGTGCCATAAGTGCCCTCTGGTAATTACACAGTAAATGACACAGTGCTCTGCTAGAAGAATTAAGCTGAGCCTTTGCAGTGGCCGTTTAAGTCTTATCCTACTGTTCCCTCTATTGTAGAGTATGAGAAGGCCCAGTCAGCACAGGATGCAGTTTCTTCCATGAACCTCTTTGACCTCGGTGGCCAGTACCTGCGAGTGGGCAAAGCAGTTACGCCTCCTATCCCCCTCCTGACGCCAGCCACGCCAGGCGGCCTGCCCCCTGCTGCCGCTGTGGCAGCTGCTGCAGCAACAGCCAAAATCACTGCCCAGGTGAGCCTTTTTATATTTTTATTATCTATTGTTAGTCAGGGAGTGTGTGCGTGCGTGTGATCAGCTGCTTCCTTTTGGCACTAGAATCGTTCCTTGATTAAAAATTAGGCAGCGTGATGTTTTTTCTTTTTTCCTTTTTAATGCGCTTAGGCTAGAGCAGAGACATGGTGCTGTATGTGAGGGCTTGCTTTGAGTCAGTTTAGGTATTGACTGGCATGAAGACTCAGTATGACACAGCATTACTTATATGAGACAGAGCTTTTACATGCAGAAAGATAACATAGCGTGTAAACTCCAAAAACAGATGGCATGGAATCTTTCCACTCCGGAGAATCGGACAGAAGACTTCCTCAACTGTCTGGTAAATCTTTCAGGCAATTCTGTTCCAAGCACGCTGGTGCCTTTTTGTTTTGTGTAGATTTATAAGTGTGGGGAGAGGCTTGTCTTCAGGACCTCCCAGAAAAGTTGATAATCATGTTGTATTAGTCTGCTAGATAGAATGTTAATTGGTCAGTCATGTAATTCCTGGATGCTTATTGGGCAGCTGTAGTTCCAGGTGACTCAAGGCTCCAAGTAGTCCTTGCTTCTAAAACAAAGGCGACATTATGACATTTATGTAATGGGGCACATTGGCCCTTGAACTGTTGCCTGCACATTTTGTTTGAGTTTTGTTAAATACAGACTATGCATGTGCATCAGGCTTAATTGATCAAGTGGACGTATCAGGATGTCCACTTATTTATAACTTTACATTTTAGTCCTTTCATACTGAGTGTGACTTTACATATTTTAACAAGTTAATTGCTTTGGATTTGCTCTGCATTATTTTATAGTATGCACTCTTACCAAGTCTATGCTACTGCATAGATTGATATAGATGTACCTTATCTTTATAGTACATGTGAATTAAGTCATTAATAACCTGTAATATGTCCTGTGTTGTCTCATACTTGTCATTCATATATATGAAATATAACAGTAAAAAGTTACATTGAATAAAGTAACTGTAATTACATAATTTGTAAAAACTGTAGTTTTCAATCTGAATGATTAGACTGGTTGGTTTTGTCTTTGTCATTGGTGTTCTGTGTCTCTTGGCTTGGGCCTGATTGCATAGAGTATAATGTGAAAATGATGGACAAATAGCAACAAGCATCTATTCAAACTAGTTTAAACTAGTAAAATATGAATAAACTGTAGTAGTTAGCTGTGTGGCTACAATCTCTCTAAATTTCAGTGGTACAGAGTTGTGCTAAACACGAAATTAAATCGTGTCTGAAATCTTACAGTGCACAGCGTAACTGTAGTTGATTTTTGGCAGATTTGAATTTTGAACATTTAATTTTATTCAAGCTTTCATATGTACTACTTACATGTGTACTGGTTTCATAGAAAACCTTAAGTTTTCTTTTAAGATTACCCTAAAATTAAGTGTCTTTCTGACTGACAATGACTGGCTACAGCAAGTGTGTGTGTATGATGAAGGCTGGCAACCAGAGCAGGTCAAAACTTTTAACATGCATATCTGAGATTACTGCTTGCTATACAATAAAAATATTTTCTTTGAGAAGTGAAGTTTTAAACTAAGCAATTAAAAAAACAGATTTTAATGTTTTTAGCTTGTAAGTTCCATTAATGAGAGAAACATGTCATGGTTACGGTAAAATTTACGACTAAAAATTACATTATTTATGACAGAAAACTACATTATTTTCCCCTGGGTAAGAGAAACATCTGAGGGATTTTATGCAACTCAAATTCATTTTTTTCATTCAGTTAGGTATTCTATGCAACTGGGCCCTGTTCCTAGATTTGTTTATATTGTATAAGTAATATCTTCAGGATCCCAGCTGTGCACATTATTGTAATGCTTAACTAGAAATCAATGGGTGGATGATATGCCAGAAACGTATCAACTCAAAGAAATGTTCATAATACATATGTCACATTAGGTTTTTGACAACTGTTGTTGCATACAAAAATACTGGTGACATTTGAATAACAACGCCCAGAATCCTATTAGACAGGCCTAATTATGCCATAATGTTTCAATATCACATGCTCAGAAAGACACATGGCCACGTTATGATGTCATATTGCCCAACCCAATGTAATACCACTAGTATTAAGTGAAAACTCATTTTGTGGTATTGCAAGATGATTACAAAAAGTATCTAAGTTTTTGGCTCCATTTCATAAGTTACTCTACATTTCGTTCTTTGGCACACAAGCTGACCAGTGAAAAGCTTACCTGTTAAAACTATTGAGAATCTAATCTATTATTCTATGGCTAAACAGATGACACCAGTACCAGTGACAAAGTGAAGTGAGCTCACCGAGGTGGAAAAATAACTGGAAGGCTGACATTTTGGCAAATTGAGAATGTAGTGCTTCAGTTGTGACATGCATTGAATCCGTTAAGGTGCAGAGTGAATGAGCATTTCTCTGTCAAGTTGGCATACAGAAATCTCCAGCCTTTTGTATAGGTAGCCAAGGCAACTGAACATTAGGTTCCAACATGGCACAAAGAGAGGCATAAAGTTGCTTTGTGAGAAATGGGAATTTGAGGGCTTCTCTAGTGTAAATAAGGAGAACTGACACCTTTGAGTGATTATCTGAATATACAGCTTCATTTCTTCATTCATAGTTCTTGTTTACCTAATCGACTATTCAAAGACAATGTGTGGTTTAGAATGACAACTGTAAAGTTTAATCGTTTTTGGCCATGTCCACCTTAAAACTGCAGAAAGAGTAGACCATCAGCTGTTTATCATTTTTAAAATGGTAGCATCTAAGCGGCACTATATGGACATATTTCAAACAAAAAGAACGCTATATAGGGCACAAATTGTATTGAGGCACTTAACATACATATGTAATGAAACATCTAGCAGTCTATCAGTCTAAGGTGCAGTGGAACATTTGTTAATCTGCTGCTCACTGTTTTACTGCATCAGTGCTGACTATAAAAATGTGCCTTTTTAAACTTTCAAACAAAAATGCAATGGCCACTTTTAATCATTGGCTGGTCATTTTAACTGGCTCGAATTTGAGTGTGTCTCTAGCAAACATTAAGATTCCCACTCCTACCATGCCTCTTCTGCCTACAATAAAAAGGAACACAATTTTGCCAATATGTCAGTCTTATTCGTTTAGTTTCTCAGACATTAGACAAAAAGTAATCGCAACAAGTGTTTTGTATGATGTCTTATATGCAGCCGGCCCAGGTCTTGTCCGAGTGTGTCTGTCTTGTCCTGTCTTGTCCTGTCCTGTCCCGTCCGTGTCCCTGTATGTGCTGGTTAACGGGCGCTGTGCGGGCGGTGTTCCTATATGTCCCACTCTGTTCTTCCAGGAAGCAGTGGCGGGAGCGTCCATCCTGGGGGCGATGACAGCAGGCTCTGTGACTTTGCCACAGCAGCTGGGCGGCCTGCCTCAGGCCGTCATGGCAGCGCAAGCCCCAGGGGTCATCACAGGTAGGCTGTGGCTGGGCTGGGAAGTGCATCATTCTGCTGCCAGCTTTACCTGTTAACACTGTAGAAGTGGAAATTCACTATTAGTTTTGTCACCTAGTTTGCTTCTGGTGTTGGTTTGTGTGCGTGCACATTTTAAGGGCCATGAATTCACTGCATGTTGAACGTGTGGTGGGATGTTTGTGAATAGGGTCTTGCCTTTAGGTGAATGCATAATTTATGAAGAAATTCATGTCATGCGGTTGAATAGTTGTTTAACCCTTTATCTGCCTGACTACTCTGAATGTTTTATTTAATTTGTGCTACCATAAAAATATTAACCTTAACTAGTATTCTGATTTTATCATATTAACCCAAAGATGCACCAACCAGTAGTATCCATAAGTTATGAGAAATTGGTTGCACTTTAACAGGCAGACCTCATTTTGTACATTCATTTTCAAATCCCATCAGTGTCCTGCCTCAGTGTGCCAACGTGACTTGTTTTAACCCTCTCTCTCCCCTAGGTTTCTGTTGTCTCCTACACATTACATAGTTTAACATAGCCTGTCGTGGGACCTGTCCACTAATAGATTCTCTTTTATTTTCTCTTCTCTCCTTGTCTCTCTCTCTTTCTCTCTTTTTTCTCCTTTTCTCTCTCCTCTCTTCCCCTCCCTGTCTTTACTCTCCACAATCGCCCTGACCGTGGCCTCTTAACCCCTCCCCTTTGCTGCACACTGACCAACCAAGTGTGAAGAGGACTGTTTCTAGCCCCTCCCCTCATAAACAAATCTCTCATTCCCATTGGCCAGTGAGTCTCAGATCCTGTGTGTTTTTGTGGAGTTGATCTTGGTAACCTTTCATCTGAAATGACGGGCATGAGAGGGGGGCAAAGGACTCTTAAGGGCAGAGGGATGGGTGGAGTTCATCAGTCCATCAGAAGGAAGACTGATCCCCTACCTTTTCCACCCCACTTTCATAATCTAAGATTTGAACAGCTCCCTCTCTTGCAGTACTGTTTTAAGCACTCACTCACGATCACTGAGTACATTTAGAGACAAATGAGTAACACAATTTTTTCTACATTTGAAGTCAAAAGCCACATCTGTTGGGCTTGAAAGACTTCTTTTTAAGAATATGATAAGATGGTCTGCTTCTTGCAGTACAATATTGTTCTAAACTATTAGAACAGATTGAACATTTCTGGTCAGTGTTGTCCAAAATGACTAAATTCTTATCACATGTGTTTTTAAGGGAGACAAGTGATTAAACTTGCCAATCTGTTGGAGCCCCTGTTGCCTGATAAACTATTTCACCTACATGCTTACACACATACTGAGAGGGCTTTTCCAGGTGTCATGGGGCTTCATGTTATCCCTCCAGTGCCTATAATGAATGTGCTGACCTTCGCGTCTCTGTGCAGGCGTGACTCCTGCTCGGCCCGTGCTGCCCCAGGTGGGCCTGGTAAACCCCGTGTTGGCCTCTCCGCCGGTGATCTCCGCAGCAGTGGCTGCAGCCCAAGAGGCTAAGAAGGAGAAAGAGAAGGAGGAGGAAGAAGCAGCTCAAGACGGCACGGGTCAGGAGATGCTCAGTGAACAGGAGCACATGAGCATCTCAGGCAGCAGTGCCAGACACATGGTCATGCAGAAACTGCTGAGAAAGCAAGAGGTGAGGCTGCAGAAAGACACAAACTTTGCACAAAGATGAACATCAAATTGTATTTAAGACCTTATTTGTAACGTGTTGAAGACTGTCAGACAGGTTTTGATAAGAACAAGGAAAACATGACTACTACTTTCCATATGTTTGCTTTTTAAGCAATTAACCATTCTGCTTGGGTCATGAGATTATACTTTTCTCTTTTATACTACATACTAATACTATGTAGTATCAGACATGACTAGATCTGGTTTCCACTTTATGTGGATATTGTGTTTTAATTTGAGTAGAGCTCATTATTTCTGATGACAAAAATCAAAGGAAATGCCCCTAAACTTGAAATTCGTACTCTGGTTGCTCTCGCAGTCAGTAATAATTAAGTTTTTCAATTTTCAAGATTTTTTTTTTGTTGTGTGTGTTTTGTGTTTTTTTTTTTTTTTTCCCCTTTGTTCTTCTCTTCTTGCTTTGCAACTCTTACTTCCTACTTGTCATGACCTACGGTAAGACCTGTATACCTACCTGCTTTTCTGGCAGCAGGCTGCACCTGACAGAGGAACTGCAGTTCTACTTTTAGTAGTACTTTCAGGTAAGAATAGGTTGAAAGTATACTGTTGCAGCTATTTTAACGCTTTATTCCTCTACCCACAGTCAACGGTTATGGTGCTCAGAAATATGGTCGGTCCTGAGGATATAGACGACGACCTGGAGGGCGAGGTAACGGAAGAATGTGGCAAGTTTGGAGCGGTCAACAGAGTGATCATTTACCAGGAAAAGCAGGGTGAAGAGGAAGATGCTGAGGTCATTGTTAAAATCTTTGTGGAGTTTTCAGCAGCATCTGAAATGAACAAGGCCATTCAGGCTCTTAACAACCGTTGGTTTGGGGGTCGAAAGGTAATTGCCGAGGTGTACGATCAGGAGCGGTTTGACAACAGTGACCTCTCTGCATAGACTGAAATACGTCCCTCCTTCCATGACCCTTTTCTCTCGCTTCTGTCTGTCTCTGTCTCATACACTTACAGATACAGCTGCTGACCACTACTCCCAGTGGTACTGGCCTCTTTTTAACTTGTAATTATTTTTTATCGATGTTGATATTAATATTATTAATGATCCCTTTTGGGGACAAAGGCAAGAAAACTCTCATGGATATTTTTTTTTTCCACTGTTGCCTACTGTGAAGGACTTGATATCTGGTTATTTGTTTTTGTATTGGTTTTGTTCCTTCCCCTCTTGAGTAGTTTGATTTGGTTGCAACACTTTCTTTTCTGTAATTTAGTCCCTAAAAGATTCATCATCTTGTTATAAAGACCTTGGTTTCAAATGCCCAGAACAATAAATTCTTCAGATATGACATTTTGGGGTCCTCAGTCATGCCCACTCTATTAAATGAAAGTACAAAAAGCTTCTACTTGAAAAATGTTCCTCCGAGAGCTTCCCACACAAATCCTTGCTCTGATGAGTTTTGAAGGAGCGCTTTGTCCAAGTGGTGTCTAGGTCAAATGATGGAGCTTCCATTTTCTCCAAAATGTAAGTCTGCTTTGTGAGAAGAGACTTTGGCTGCGGTCAAATAGTCAAACATGTCCCTTCCTAAACACTTCTCTTTGACCTTGATGGAAAACATGATGTGAAGGAGCAAGATAAAGATCGTAACACGGTATGAGAGAGGAAGCATAGACCCTTTTGGGTTTCACTTGTTTTGGAATCTTCCCAAGTTATTTGACTGCAGCCAGTTGTATGTGTATATCTGTTACGTCCAAGAACTAAATGGATGGCTGAATGTTAATTGTTCTGTTGGCTATAGTTGTTTAAATGTGACCAGTAGTTAACTGGACCACTCATTTCATTTACTGCTGTAGTTACAAAGTGCAGCTCCCTGAATTACCAGGCCACCAGTTTTCTTTCTTTGTTTTTTTCCTAGTGAAGTTAAATGAATGTCTGCGTACGTTTAAAGCTGTTTACCTGCAGAGATGTTTTTGCCAGGATGCCATAGGAGAGCAAGCAGGTGCATGTACAGCACAAACGGTACAGATATCAGGTAAGTGTGTATATAAAAAGAAATTGTATTCTTTCAGAGGCTCTGCAAAGCACTGGATGCTACTGGTTCACAGGACAAAACCATATATGTAGTGACATTTGTATTATACCATGTATGTGTTATGGCAGATGCCCCTCAGTAATGTTGCCAATTATTTGATATTCAGAGGACCACAGTTCATTTCTTAGGTCATGACCTGTTAGGAATGTCCGTCACAGATGACTGAGCAAGAAGGCCATAGAAATCGAAACTCAATGTGAGGCTGAGGTGCCTGTAAAACACGTCCGTGTTACTTGCCTTAGAACATTTGAAAGTTAATGCACAAAAGGTGGGCTACTCAAGTCTGAGCATCGAGAGCAATTCACGTAACAGCCAAAGGGTTACATATCCAGGCTCAAGAACTGGACGGATTCAGCAAGGATTCCCATATCCAAATTCTCTTAAGTACAATTAAGTAGAATCTTAGTGCCAGGTGAACATGTGACTCCCAATCTGACATGCTCAAAGAGTGTCAGCATATCCATCATCGTTTGAGTCCTTGTGAAGCCCTTGTTTTAGAGGGCATACTAAAGCCTGGGCTCTTAATTTGTTGAGGGTACGCGTATGCCCAAGCATTGCATTACATTGTCTCAATGTGTCATAAGCTGTTGTACTGAATACTTGCTTAGTTACTGGAGCTAGACCTCTCTGGGTATCCCTACAGACACTGAAGGGGGTCCCTGCTGTTTTTGGCAAGCGACTGCAGCTAAATAATGATGCAACTGGTGGTAAATATGTGCAACATAAGGTACAGCAAGATGTCTGGGGAAGCCACTGAGGTGTTTACGGTAAGCTCAACCGGGCCTTGGTTCTACCATTGTCACCCTTCAACTAATGCATATAGATGTCAAAGGCAACTTGTGCAGATGTGACAACCAACCCCATAGTGTTGTCCCAGTGTTATTCTAATGAGAAAAAATAATTTTTTTAAACGATTTAAAAATATATATTTTCAATGAAATATCAAACGAACACATCTCGTGTGTATAAAAACATCAAATACGTTTCACTGGTTCTTTTTCACACTCTTCAGATTCTAGCATGTAAATGTACAATGCATAAATGTAAAACACCGCAGGCTATGAAAACTACTACTACTGCTACTAGGAAATCTGAAGAAACTCAAAATTCTCCTCAAACTGAAGTTCAAACAAGCGGCATACCTTACGCAAAACTACAGAGCACAGGAGCAGATACACTATATAATTCATAACACAGACTAAAGAAAGGATGATTCTTAACACTCACCAATCACTATTCTAACAAACATAAACTGGCAGACCAGGTGTGCAGTCTTTGTGGGCCCACCCCTTGCTCATAATGCACTGCAGCATGCATGACAACCAAACCCCCCAAAAATGTGACAACCTACCCCAACAGACATTTTTAGCTGTTTTGGAGTCTTGTCCCCACATGTATTAGCCTAGCTAAGAAATAAAGCGTAACTAAATTGTAGCTCTCTTTATACTTTAAAATGGTAATAATTATTTTATTGTCAAGTGTAATTAGAAGAAAAACATGAGATGCCTCAAAATGTACTTTTGCATATGAAAAACAAATAAAGTTGTCTCACCTCAAGGTGATGCTGCTTTCACCTCCACTGTCAACGTAGATGTCGAACATTTCTCTGTGTCGACGGTTTTGATCAGCGCCTTGTAATGGCTGAGAGGATGACTGTGACAACCAGTCCCGCTCTCCCCATTCACACCAACAGGAAATTCTGGCCAGAGGCATGGCTAGATCTTTGCTGAGGCACGTAGCAAAGACAGGAAGCAGTAAGGAGAGATGAGGATGAGGAAGGGAAGATCTGGCTGTAGTTGGTGATAAACAAAACAACTAGTTAACATTACGGTACCTGCAAGTCTGTTAATGGTACTGTTAAACACAAATGCCTGAATTACATACATGTGCGGAAGATATCATCGGTCAGACTGTGTTTGGATGTTGCCGCTGCAGTGAATGAGGAGCAGAGTGCTGGAGAAGGAGGATGAGAGACTAAACAATAATAATTAGCCAAGCAAAGGAAGCTGGTATAGCACATTCTATTGTTCATTTCATATCCAGCAGGCTTATAACTAGGGGTGGTTTCCCAGTAGAGCTTTATATTCAGCAATGCCCCATATTCTGGTTTTATTGTTTTCCCCACCATTAATTGTTATCATGGGCCATGTTTGGGATTTCTACATGATTGTGATTATTTTGATCCTTGTTTGATAAGCTGATTAAAGTTCTTGTGTCTGTTCAGCCAAATGATTAATTGACCCTGTAAGACAAGCTGACTATCCTGCACTCTTCACACTCGCGTCTGCTCATAGACAATTACTATCGTAGAAACAGAAACGCACACGAATAGCAAAGTAAACCTATGAAATATATATAGCCCATTATAGTGCTGGAGGACCTCTGCTGTGGATTACACTGTATTAATGATGAGCGAACCAACTGAAGCGGCCAAAATTGCTCTGAATAAAATGTCTTTCCATTAATATCCATTTAAATAAAGAATAGTTTTTGTCCTGGAGAGATGAGATTTCATTCCAACTGTGACGAAATGGAAAACATTGCTCATTTGTCTTGGAAAGTGCCTGACACGGAGTCTCTTTAAGCTGCACAGCTAAACCCGATGAAGCACAACAGTGAATGAGATCAAAAGTATGCTGTTGAACTTCAGTTACTTTGGACAGATGGTTAGAAAACAAACAGCCAACAGTGCTGTTGACATACTTTGTGTACGTCCCTGATTCTGTTTGATGAACAGGCCAAGGTTTAGTGAGTATAAACGCTACTTTGGAATTCTGGATTTCGCATTGTTGGTTTTGTGGGGACCCTCTTGATAGTAAAACTCTCAGACACCCTGTTCCATAGTTTTATTAACTGTAGCTCTAAACAGTTACTCAAATCCCAGAAGAAGACCCCCTCAAAGTGCTTATGTGGGTTCTCAAGGAGAGAGTTCCTGAAGGAGATAAGACGAAAACTCTTGTCAGTGGGGTTACTTTCCAACATTAGTGGCATTAAATATATTATGCAACAGTTTTTTCATGTCCATTTGTTTCTAAATCTGCATTTCCCAACACTGTTTCGTGGTGAATAAGGAAGGTTGCCAAGTGGTCGTCCTTGATCATGGATGCCAACTGGCCGCCTCTCCTCACGTGGTTTGTCTGGACATTAGGACGAGTTCAGTAATCCCACTCACACAGAGCAAGATGAGCGCTGCACTGAAACTGCTGCTACTGGCAGCGGGGGCCCTGCTGGTTTCTGCCCAGTCATGGAATAACTATCGGAGTTTACCCGAGTCATACAGAACACACATTGACAAGGCACTAAAAAACGCCAATGGAAAATTTGGGGGTAACTTCCATGTTGCCTATGAATGGCTCTTCTCTCCACCAAAAGTAAGTAATGTTTTCTTTTTCTGTTCTGATTGTGTAGCCTGAAGTGGAGAGGTTGCAGAATATGTACAGTTAATCTTCACTCCTGTGCATTTTAGGTTTCAGGTCAGTAATCAGCCAAAGTGCCAAAATGTAATAAATTAAAAACTTCAGTGAAGCATTCAGAATCCCAAGCAGAATCGGGGGGGTTCAGGATTCAAAGTCAGTATTGAAAAGTAATTCTGGATACACATTTGCCCTTTAGTAATATTTCTTTCCTGTTGCAAGGCTTTGTTGTTTTGTTTCTTGTTTTGTCTCATTTTAGATCATTGTAAGATTCTAGGTTACAGATTCTAGGTGACCCCCGAGCCCAACCATCATTTTTCATTAAATTAACCCCCACCCATACATTTATTTTACAACAAAATTAATGAACTATAATTATTATTACATAATTCTTCTTCTTCTTCTTCTTCTTCTTCTTATTATTATTATTATTATATTACTATTATTATTATTATTATTATTACTATTATTATTATTATTATTATTATTATGGTTGTAATAATAAGAACTGCAAAATCAGTTTTGTTTTCTTTAAGGGCGTAAAGCATGAGCTGTTGAGCTTGTCTTTTTTTTCATACAACATTGAATATTCAAGATTATATTCAATATAATATTCAAAAGCTAATATATTCATAATTACAATCCTAAAAATCTTAAATTGGTTTGAGTAAAATATCAGTTAGTTAAAAAAACTTATACTGCTATCATTTACAGTGTAAAGGCTAATGGAGGATATGGCCAGTGATAATTATATTCATATTTCTTTTTCATCATTATGTCCTTTTACCACTGTTTTGTATTTGGAGCCCAATGTTCTTCACATTCACCACTTTTTACAGATTGCAGACTCTAGCTGGTATGTAAATGTGCGGCTGATTGTCACTGAATGCAAGAAAGAAGGATTTGAACATCGAGATGAATGTGTTACAAAAAAACATAACACCGTGAGTATGATATCTGTACTGTCCTGTGCAAAACCACAAAAGCCCTTAACACTGAGCAGTCAAGCCCTGTTTTTTTCCTGCTGACTGATTAACCAGTGTGTAAACGGACTATTTTTAAATATGTGATGACAAAGAGATGAGCACTACCTCACATGTTTTATACTTTCTTTCCTACAGCCCTTTATTAACTGTCTTGTATGTAAGAGAGAACGCAGTGAAGAACTAATTGACTGTGTAATACAACGTAATGTCAGCCAAGTAAGTTCTGGAACAGGCCTTCTCCACATCAGCTCATGAACAATAACTGAATAACTCTACAGGAATGCACAAAACGACCAAACTAAACATATCTGTAATATTTACTACGCATTATAGTGTTGGAGGTTCTCCTGAAATTGAAAAATAAAAAGTGTGTCTTGTTGCTCTGATTTCAGAGAAAGGACGCTCGAAAAAAGTGTTTTCCGTCAGGTTACCGCACTGGAGGAGCAGTGCTGTTGTCTCAGAAATCTGGGCCTGATGAACCAGAGACTGGATGTCTTGGATGTGTGTGACACTGAGACCCCTGAAGCTGCATATGAGACACTAGAAAAAAAAAAACCCAATAAAATCCTGCTGAAAATGAATGAACTAGAAAATATTGGGATGATTCCTTAAAATAAGGTAGTTGGGACGTTTGGTTGAAACTTACATGAGCAAGCAGTGGGGATGTGGGGGTTCCAATAAACTAGAACTTTATTCCCAGTGTCTGGCTCCTAACACTCTAACTTTAAATAGTCAATAATAATTAAGATGAGATGAATGGGAAAGTGATTTTTCTTAATAAAATGCCTTTGTTTTAATTAAATATGTTTATGATTCAGACATGGTTCGTCTTCTCTGTTGCTATGTGTGCATCCAGTTACGTGAACTTTCTTCTTCGTACTTTAATCATCAGACATCATGTATCCACAGAGAAATGCCTTTAGGGATTTATTGCGGCGCATCACTGCCCCACAACCCAGTCATGATGATCTACTAAATCTACTAGTTTTAACATGAATTTACAGTGGCAAACAAAAACAAAATGAAAGTAAACTTTGTTGTAGCAAGATTTACTGATGTACAGTTTGCTGGGCGAGTCTTTGCATGTGAGGATTTCTGCAGTCTCGCTTTTTTAGCTGCTGCCGCTGGCCCCCTCTGCTGGGCTCCGGGAAACAAAAAATGGCTTCTGTGGTCACGGCATACCCTCTCCCTCACCAGGACTCTGTGCCTTCTCATGGCAGACCGCTGGAACTGGGGTTTCGTGCTGAATTAATAGGAGATCAAGTAACTTCAGGGGGCCCGAGACCTGTCTCACTACAATGTGTGTGTTCCACCAAACTTGTCTCACTACTATGTGGGTAAGTTGGGAGGTGGGATAGCTGGGAGTGAACTAGGGGAGTGAATGTGCAATCTTAATGGAAACACCTTTCAGCAGTTTTCACAGATCTAAATTCCTTCAACCATTAAATAATTTACACAAACCCCAAATCGCAGATTCACCAAACTGTCTCTTTCTGACAAAAACAAACAGCCGAGTCCAATTGTGTTAACACTGCTTTTAACACACACACACACACACACACACACACATACATACACACACACTCCTATCAATGATGCTAATAATCTTAATGTCTCCACAAAGAAATGAAATAAATATGCATGTAATCAACATCCTTATAAGAACAGAAGAAGCAAGAATGGAAACCATACATCTGCTTGTTAGCTTTGATTTATCGAGATTTTGTAGGTCATGTATATACAGCTGTATGCAAAAGTTTGGTCAAAGAACTTGTTTTGTTGTGTGTTCTTAGTACAAATTCTCAATAGAGGACACACTTTTGTATCTTTTAATACATACTTTCTGTTTGTGTTGAGTTTAACATACTGGAAAAAACTTGCAATGCTGGCCTGTTAAAAAGTTGTAGCTGCATTATACTTTATGTAATTTCTTGTGCTTCTTTTGGGGGCTGGGTACAATAAAGGAGACGGTGGGAGCGCTGTAGTGACTGACCGCCTGGGTTATAATGTGTGAGGCTAATGTTCTGAATGTTTTTCTACAGAGTTGTAAAAACCACTTTTACTGTTTTGGGGATAGCTTTTTGGGTGCTGAGATTGAGATTTTATGTTCTAAGCGATTAGGAAAAATTACAGACACAAGGAATATAATGATTACCAAACACCAGTTCCCAAGCAGACCTCACAACGTGTGGTTAAACTCCAAAACCTCCGGAATGCTTCAGAAAACTATTAAAAGAATCTCACTTTGGATTATATCCAGTAATCACCTAATCAACTGATGATTAATCTAGCATTTGGAAAAAGCTAAACAATATATATATATTTTTTGCTTTTGTGATGTCCGATTTTTAATAATTGCAAAATTATTAAATATATATAATTTACAAATTTTGTAACAGAAATATTAATGTAAATTCAGCTACAATTCAATATAAATAACAATAAATGTTTTGGTACTGTCGAGAGAACACAAAGAAAGAGGAAGAAGAGATCCCAGGAAGAGGTCTTGGGATGGTGAAATACCGCTGTACTCAAGAGGTTTGAAAGTAGTCAATCTGAGAACACTGTTTATTTCTCCTTACTGCCGATTGGCTGCTTTTTGACGCAGCTGCAGTCCATAATGTTCTCGTATATTTGGTTTTGTTCTTCTTAACGCCCTGTATTTTTATTACTGTAAATTAAATGAATTTATTACAGTATTTACCTGCTTATACCAAAGAAAATGACAGCACATACCAAAGAAAACGCTCGTGCATGAATTATAGTACAGTCTATACAGGGGTAACATCAGTATTTACATTCTAGCACTGCTGAAGTTCAGTCTAAACTGTACTGTACGGATACGGGTTTACCTTTACATTTTCTTTAAGGGTAATGTATTCAGTTTAAAATGAAATTAAAGTGTTTTGGAGGCATATTTAGGGTTTACACTATGAAAATAGGCATTTTTAGGCATTTTTCACCACATCACAACTTCATGGTTTTGCTCTTGGAACATAACGCCACGATAAGTGGGGTTTTACTGTACTCACCCACCACACACACATATACACACGTACTTGTGGTAAAATAACCAAAAGTTCTAAAAGCACTCAGAAATACACCAATTCTTTTATCCTAATGCAATGTAGTGTGTTTTAAGGATACTTCTCATACTTTTCAGGAAACCATCAACTGATCTGTCCATGTATCCCCCACAAATGCACACTTTTGTAGTAAGTGTTAGTTTATGTTAGTTAGTGATGTTGGACATGCTTTGAAGAACATATGAAATAAAAAAATCCCCCCTTCAGCATAATTAATATGAAATGATATTTTACACTTAAGTGGTAAAATAATTAGATCCAGTATAGATGTTTATCAGGTAAATAAGCTGACATAAGCAACTGGAGGCAATCAGAAGGTTGTGGGGTCAAATCCCAACACTGCTAGTGCCATCGCTGAGGTACACTTGAGCAAAGGAACTGTCCCCACACACCGCTCCCTGGGCGCCCCTCTTTGGTGGCAGCCCCCTGCTTCACTTGGTGAATGGGTTAAATGCAGAGAGAGAATTTCATATTGTTCACGCTGTGTGCTGTGGTGTTTTCACGTGTGACTATAAGGGGCCACTTAACTTCATAAGCAAGGTGGAGAATTTGTAACTTTATGTTTGTAATTTTATAAGTTGAAGCTTAATGTTTTAGAATTTCTAACGTCCAACCTAAATTATTTAGGTAGAAGAGGATGTTTACCAACGTTCTGTTGACTGACCTGGCATTTGTCGCTTGGAAAGAACACATGTTTGGGCAGAGCATAGATAGGTCAACTGATTGTTTTCTTTCTCGACATTGGCCTGATTAAGGGGGGGTGTTCAGCCCAGACTCTGTGTCTCTGCTTTTTAACTTTTAAATTCTCTCTCATTCCTCTGGCAAAGCAGAGACCTCTAGTGAACAAATGACTACTTTTCTTTCTGCTGTCAGGAAGGTCTTACTGCTGAAACAGATTGGATTTTTTTTTTTGTTGCATTTTCGTATGTGTTAGCTCAGTATCATTTTAAACACAAATCTCCTCTCCATTTCTCATGAAAGAACATATTTGTGGGTGTAACGTGGATAGGAATGTACACAAACTACACACTGAGCTTCGTAGCATAATGGAAAGCTAACTGCTAACTGGAACACATTGCACTTTTAAAGATTAAAAAGAGCTTGTAGACAACATATCACACCAATTCTGCAATCGAGAATGCCTTTGTAATGACAATTACAAATTTATTAGCTTGCTAGCTGGCTAATCACACCACAGCATTGCTTGTTGTCTTAAAACACCCACGTTAAACTCATTGAACTGAAACTATTAAACTGAAATTATACTGAAACTGTATTATACAGCAACATACTACAGTATTATTAGTTATTTTCATATTTTCATAAGTGTAACAAAAGGAACAAAATGAGATCCCACATACAACCACAAACTAAACAGATACAAATGGATTAAAGGCAGACAGTTACTGGGTAATGTTTTTATGTATAAGTTCATAATGAGACAGGCACGGTTTCTTGTCTGAAGTGCTAGATAAGGAGTCAATATTTGGTCAGTTTTGAAAATTCTCATTTATGTTTCCCATTGCTAATGTTGTTTGTGATCAGAAGGCTGTGTGTTTGAATCCCAGGACTGCTAGTGACGCCACTGCGGTACCCTTAATCAAGGTACCGTCCCCACACACTGCTCCCTTGGTGAATGGGTTAAATGCAGAGAAAGAATTTCACTTTGTTCACACTGTGTGCTGTGATGTGTTCAGGCATGACTCTAAGGGGCCACAATGTTTTTTTCGCTAATAGTAAGATGACAAATCTTTGAGAATTTTGCTTTCACTCAAATTCACGCCTCAAACATCTGAGCTTTATTATGAATATATTGTTTATTTTGTGAATTTATTGCTCAATTATGAATTAAATGTAAACTAAATGAACCAAATAATTCTCATAGAAAATGTGTTTGATAAAAGCAGGATAGCCTACTGTATTACAAAAGGTGAAGGTACCAACATCATAAAATGACATAAAATGCAAAAGAGGTATCGTATATATTCATATGTGGCTAATCACTTACACTGGATTGCACGGAAAGGAGGAAGAGTAGTTAATAAATATTATTATTGTTTACATACGTGGCTCTGGCTGACTTTTATTGTGAAACGCAGTGGGACAATCTTCTAGAGAAGGTCACTTTCACTTGTTAGTGAGACCATTCATGTCATGTTCTCCATCCTATAAAATCAAAAAGAGATGTCAGTAAGTGATGAGGAGCTCTGGTTCTGGAGTCTCCAGTACAGTCTGGTGATTTTTCCTGTTCAGACACTCTTGATTATCCGTTCATTTCCAAGGTAAATCAGGGAACTCTGCTGAACTCCAGCCCTTCCGCCACTGATTTAAATCTTTCTTTACATGTTATTTGCATATTCCACTAGGGATGATTATTTTATATTCATATTTTATATTTTTGACTTCATTCGTAAAAAAAAAATATCCATTAGAAGAGCAGAACGTGTTCCAAATTATTACTTATATATATAAAAGATTTTTTACTTCAAAAAACTTCACTCCACACCATCACCCTACACACTCAGCCTTCTATCACTTTCTTGGACCAGCGGAAAAATACGGGAAACTCTTCATTCACATGCATGGAGCTAATTTCACTGGCACGCAGCTTTGTTCGAACGTTAACCTGCTTGGCTTTGGTATCGTATGGTAATAAATAAAGAAAGAAAGAAACCTTAAAAAATTAAAAACACAAGCTTTCAACACATAAATGTTCTGAAAAGCGTATTTTAGACCAAATCAGACTGTGTTTTTTATTACATGCTCAGTTTTTTTTGTTGCAGTATTAGCAATACTTTTCAGGTTTCTGCTGACCGCCACACATATTCTGTGATTTTTTAGGAACTCAATTGGTGCAAAAACTAAGATAAGATAAGGTAACCTTGCATTAGGCTCCCAGGTGGGAACTGGCATTGTTACGGACAGTATAAAAGAAAAAAGTAGAAGCAGCAAATTAAAATAACAAATGAATAAAAAGCTATACCACAGTATGATATAAAAGTACACTACACAAATATTGCAAATATATATTATGCATGTATATGAATATCTGTATGTGTACACAGTGGATATATGTCTGTGTCTACTATTATTTGGGTTTGAAAACAGGCAGATTAACTACAGGTCAGGCTCTGAGTACCTCACTGGAGGAAACACGTGTTTCCACTCTGCTCTGTTGACTACCGGGAACATGGCGGACACCGGGGCGGACGCCTCCTGCAAGCCTGCGAAGTGAGAGTAGACCCCCTCGCTGACATCAGGAGACCACCACGCGGACACTGGGAGACCCATGCCTGCCTCGCCGCCCGTGCCGCCCGGACTGTGTGCTGTGAGGCTGCGGCCGAGTCGTGTCTTCCCCCGGCTGTCGGTCCCGGGCTCCGGAGAGGAGCCGCAGCAGTTCCGGAGAGGCCGTGCTAGAGGAGTTCTCTACTGACAGCACCTCAGACGGACTGTCTGTCAGTCTCTTAACTCCATTGAGCTAACTGGATTCCAGGTTTCTCTATTCTGAGTTTCCTCCCCAGGTCTGGAGACCCTGCTCTGCGGATGTTCTGCTGTTCTGGTTAGGTAGAACCGCAGCACGCAGGCTAATGATTATTAGCCCCCTTTCACCTTCCCCCCAGGCCTGTGGAAATGCTCTCTGCCTGGCCTGAGCTCTACACTTTCAGATGACAACGCAAGACCCCCCTTTTTGGCAATAAATGCCTTTAATTCCCAGTTCTGTTGTAGTTAAAGCGAGTTGTACAGTCAGCTACAAGCTACAGGGCTCAGCCGGGATCTCCCTCCAATGTCTCCGTGTGTCTCGAATGATTTCAGGCTCCCTCCGCACCCAGACTCTCTCCTCTAAACTCAACATGTGAGTAAAAATGTCATTGCCATCTTGACATTGTTGTCTCTGCAGAGATGGCCTACACTGCCACTGAGGGCAGCTGTTGAGTCATTCTCACACCCTGCAGGGAGAGTGCATGGATCAGTGTAGTTACAAAATATTTTCTTTCAGATGTGTGATTAACATATGCACATCGTATGACAATTTCAAATCAAAGTATATAGAGTCCATTTTCCCCTTTAAACTTTATAATATACCTAAGCAGAAACCTTCAGAGAGAGCTGTCAGTTATTATCTTCCATGTCTTTAGGTTCTTCAATTCAAGGGAAAATGCTGGGACAAATTAAAATAACTGGCATATTTATTCAAATGACCTGACCTCTTTACTTCGGTTACATTTGGAAACAATAAGTTTTGCTGTTAATCACTAGTTTAATGGATTAACTCTAACCTTATTTCGCTGCTGTATTACATGTTGTGTATGTGAGGTGTGCAGCAGTGTTGAACGCATGATCGTTTTTGTAAGTTGTAGATTAGCAGAGTGATGTTAGGGACTCCCTTTCTTCGTGTTAGGCCTGGCATGAACCAGCCTGGTGTGTGTTGAGTTACAGTTTCAGCTATTTTTGGATGATCCCTTTTGCCGTATCTGTCAGTGCGGATATGACATGTTTAACTTGCAGGATTTTACTCTGTAAACCATGCTCTTTTTAATCAGTTTTAAGAATTGTTCAGACACCTTACAGAGGATTTAACTGACTTGTGGATACGCAGTAGAATGTAGTGACTCTGCAGACTTATAACGAATGAATTGTGTGGTGCAGGAATTTTCAGGTCTTGTCCTTGAAGACCAGTGTTAGGCACGGTGTCGTGATTTTCCTGCTCTGGCACAGGGCTGATTCAATGTTTGAGCAGGGAAGTCATCAAAGTATACTGGACTCAAGTTCTCCAGGGCATGAATCAAGTGCTCTGGGTCTAGTATGCCATGTATTAAGTATAAGGGTTTCAGTAACACTGGATATTTGTGTTTCAGGTGTAAAGTCTTGACCTTCACTGTTGGATCACCCCATATACCATGCTGGGGCTGCCCTCTCGCCTTGGCCTCTTAACCTGCGGGAGATTTGCCTTGCCTCCCCAGCCTTCCCGTCTACTGGCCGCAGGTGCCTGTGCAAGTATGTATGCCACACGTCTGTACAGCAGCGGAGGGGGCAAGCCTGGCCGCCGCATTGGTCTGATGGGAGGAGGGCAACCCATGCTGGAGAATCACCACCACCCCCTTCCCCCTCATCACCACCCACATGTTCCCCCACCCCCCAGCTACCCTGCACTCTACCAGGGCCGTCTAGACGCCCACCGACCTCACTACCAAACCCACCAGCACTACCACACACATCCCCAACCCCCCCACCTGCCGCCTCCTCACTACCAGCCACACGCCCACCTTCACCACAGCAAGAAGAAAACCTGGAACTTCATCCATGAGAAGATGAGCTACGACACCTTCTTTACCATGAAGCGGCTGATTGATCGCTCGCGCAGCGTGGACGAGGTGCTCCGCTGGGTTACCCAGAACCCGGGCAAAATATCTCACAATCACTACCCCATTGCTCTGCAGAAGATTGGCCAGCTCCTGGTGCTCCAGCATTCAGGAGGGATGGGGGCTAGCCTAGGGGGCAGTAATAGTGGGGGAACCGGAGAAGGAGCCCTGCCCACTCCCCCTGCTGGAGGTTCGGGTGATGGTGCTACTCGACAGATCCTGGATCACCCAGACTTCCAGACACTCTGTGATGCCATCGTTAATGACTGCTCCAAGTTTGACAACTTCAGCATCGTCAACTGTCTTTACGCCGTCGCTGCTCTCGGTGAGTCTGTGAATTTGTCAGTATTTGTGGATCTTAACGCTATTGCCTTGTTAAGTAGTGTTCAGGGCTAGCCCGGCCCTAACAAACTTGGAGCCCTAGGCAAGATTTTAGGTGGCGCCCCCTTACATCGCAGTAAGCTTCTCGCGGGGGTTACGTTCAAAGAGCACCCGCATATAGTGAAAAACCTCGTTGTGTTTTGGTAAAAAAAAAAATGTCTTAAAATGCCTATTGTTATAGTGTAAACCCTAAATGTGCCAGTTTAACATATTACCCATAATGAAAATATAAAGGTAAACTCGTATTCGTTCTGTTACAGTTTACACTGAACTCCTGCAGTGCTAGAATGTAAATAACGATATTAGAATTTAGCACAAAAGAATTATATATCGCCACGAAAAAAAACTGCGTTTCCACCAATTTTCTGGAGTTTTCGCCAGCAGTTAGTTTGGTTCTAAGAAAAAATGACTGAAACACTTTAATTTCATTTTAAACTCAGCTTAATACATTGCCCTTAAAAAAGGTAAATTTTTATTATTATTATTGTTGATTTATTATTATTAAACCCACATACGTGCTGGACAGTGTACAGTGAACTGCCGTCTGTCACGTTTGGGCTGTGCCCATTCAGCAGAGAGGTGCAGAAGCAGACAGACATTCTTTCTTTTATAATAAACAGAACACAAAGTAAAGGAGGCACGGGGGCCAAAGCTCAAGCAACTGGAGAAACCAAACAGACACAACTCAGATCACCATGTTGGAGAACCGACAATATGAAACACAAAGCAGGCACTATTTATACAGGCACTGCCACACAAACACAGGATAACAATTGGTCTCATCCCTGGCAGATGAGAATCCTCATTGCTTCCATCTGCCAGAGATGAGACCACACCCCCAGTCTACCTAAAAGTCCTTTAAACGCCGTTGACTGGGGATGTGACACCTTCTCCCACAATTAATTAATGCACGGGCGTTTTCTTTGGTATGTGCTGCCGGTTTCTTTGGTATAAGCAGCGTAAATACAGTAATAATTTAGTAATAAATATACAGTAAAATGTACGGGTAATCACCAATAATTTTTAAAGTTCAGTAATGGACTGTTCGCCGGGCAGCGCATCTTATTCAGTCCACTGCTGCTCTGAGTACAGGGTATTTAAGCCTCTGAAGTCGGCAATCCCTCCTGAGGGATGTTTCCACTGTTCAAAAACAATCATCTGAAGCTCAGCGAGTTTTTAGAAACATTTAATAACACCACTAGAAACCTTGAATCTTCTAGTTTTGAAATACGTGTTTAATTAAAATATATCGATAGCGCTTTGTAAATACAATAAAAAGAATTTTCTGTGCCTCAGGCAGCAAGCAGCCTGACACGAAAGACGAGCTTTCTTTGTGTTCTCTGGACAGTACAAAAACATTAATACAGTTCTGTTGTATATGAAAATGTAGCTGAATTTCTGTTAGTAATTACGTTACAAAATTAGTAAATTGTATTTTTCTTAATAATGTAGCACTAAAATGTATGAGGAATTATATATTGCCGCAAAAAAAGCTGGACTGCCATCTCTCACAATTCATTAATGCAAGCATGTTTTCTACAAGCAGGGTAAATACAGTAATAATTTAATTGAACTTTTTTGACGCTTCATCCAAAACCCACCAAACTTCATGTGATGCTTCAGGCCAACATCCCCGACACACAAACATGGTTGGGTATGACCTGCACTCGTCTTTTCCTCGTCTTTCGCTCATCCCTTTTCCCCCCATTCACTTCCATTCATTTTTCACCCCATTGAAATGAATGCAGTTTCAGGAGAATAAACTCTCAGTCTCCATACAGTGACCGAACCTTATGAAACTTCATAAGAGACCTCAGGCCACGCCCCCACAGACACACCTGTTTAAACTGAACAATATGCCCAAAAGTATTGGGACAAAGCTGTTATACAAATAGTATTGGGACACGCGCACACTCCCAAACAAACACACAAAGGCTAATTAGACGGAAGAGGGGGGAGCGGGGAAGGGGGTGCCGCGGTGGCCTCATGGGAAAGTTACGTATGATTATTATTATTACTACTACTACTTAATAGGCTTTGCTAAGCAGGTAAATTCATGTGGGCTTGTTCTTTTCATATTAAGACACATTAAAACCAACTAGTTTTAAGAATAGTGGAATGTTACACTTTTTTTCTTCCTCCGTTTGTGGAGCCCCCTGGATGGATGGCACCCTTAGCATTTGCCTATATTGCCTATGCTACGGGCCGGCCCTGGTTCCGGGTGTTGGTACTTTTCAACCACTCTTATTTGACTTCTGTATCTGAAAATATTTTTTTTCTTCTCTTTTGCCATAGTTATGTTACTTTGAAAAAAAAAACAAGCATCATGATTCTGGGTAGCCGTTTTTAACTGCACAGTTCTTTTTAGTCGTGGTATGGTAATGACGCGTGTTTTCTAAACTGTTAAGGCACTTGCATTTTAGCTTGCACAAGTGTCTTTATTTCATGAATTGACTAGACTTATGACTGGAATTGCTTGATTGTGACAGTGAGAATACTATTACATAAAATGTGTATTTTGTTAGTAAACTGCTGCACAGCTGGCAATTTCATGCGTTTTCAAGTTGTTTAACTGGCTAGGAAGATTTTGTTCTGCTCTCAGGACTTGTGAACATCCATGATGTGTAGATCTAGGTCAGGGCTGGTATGGCTGCAGGTTTGAATTCTTTAATTCTCTTGTTGATGAAGACCAGTTGTGTTCACACAGGACTGACCACCCTTGCCTTTTTGTTTTAGAGGAAGCACATGCTTTCTTTCATGCTCCTGAATTGGATGGAGGCACAGATCAGGAAATGGCAAAGACTAACGCTTGGTAGATCATTTTTACCTTACAGGGGCTTCTTGAGTTACGACACAGATCTGTTCCTTCGACAGTGATGGTACCGTAATTTGGTGTAAGTTGAAAGACACCCTAGTCTAAGTCACTTACCGATCCTAACACAGTTGTATTCTTCTGCTGCGCGCAACCAAACTAGTTTGCTCATGTAGTCCGTAAGTATGAGGCTAACAGTGTAAGTCCAATGGGAGTGGGAGCGAGCGGCGTAAAGTCGAAGCGCCCTATGTCGAGACAGTTGTAACTTCAGGCCCCCCTGAATTCTGTTTAGATTTACAGCAACAATGAACTTGCATAGACATTTATTAAAAGGTAACTCTTTTTTAGGTAGTTTTCAACCATGGGCAGGTACAGAAATGAACATTCCAAAGACAAACTTGTTTAATATGTGATTAATTGTGTAGCCTCACTACCAAACCAACCAGCACCAAATGATTGTGCCCTTTCTTTCTTTCAGGGTTGCCCAGTGACTCTCAAATAGTGCAGGTGCTGGAAGAGGAGTCGCAGGGCCGCCTGTCGCAATTCAACCAGAAGGACATCTCCATGGTCTTTAGTAGCAGCATGAAACTGCACCCCTCCAGCCAGCACCCGCTCATCGAGTCCTGTCTTGCAGGCCTGGAAAAGAACATCGAACGGGAACGACACCCACAGACGCTCTTCCTCCTCCTGTCCTACTACCGCACAAAGTGGCAGGCACTGCAAACAGGCGACGGCACCTCGGCCGAGCAGCTGGTCGTCAACCGCAAGATCCTGCGCCTGGTGAAGCACACGCTAGCCAGCGTCAGCTGCGTGAGGGATCATGAAATGGCCCTGTTGGACGAGATGCTGGCAGCGTGTGCCTGCGAGGCCAGCAACAAGAGCCTAGAGCTCATCTTCAGCTCCCACCTCTTCTATCAGAACAGGCAGGAGAAGTTCGTCAGCAGCCTGGCCGGTGAGTAGCTGGCCCACTAGATACGTGCAAGCTTTTAGAAATGGACTATACTGTATATCATGCGTATTCAAATGTCCAAACTGAACATCTGAATATTTCTGAAACACATAGTGAATAAAAAAAAAAAGCTATGTTAAATGTGTTACTGACTGGGGTATAGAATTATTGGGATATTTTATCTCACATTGAGAGAAAGGGTGACATATAAGCAAAGCTTTGCCTCTAAGTATTTTGAACAAAAATGTGCACTTTAAATAGTTGTTGTTTTCTACAACGGCTGGTGGTGTTATATCATGTATGCCTAAAAAACACAAAGATAAATCGGCAAACCAAATTCATATGCAGCTGGATGCATTGAATGAATGTTAAACCTGCAGTGAGTTTTATTCATAACAGTATAAAATACTGTCCCTTTTTTGCAGAAAATACCTGCTGCTTGTTAATAATACTGATGTTTACATACCAAGAATTACATACCAAAAATGCCCAGCCTATAACTGCTTTTGCTATAAACACACACTTGCCAGCTTCTTGCCCTGTTTACTTTCAGTTTACTCCACAAATGTAAATCTTCCTTGAGAGTGAAAAAAAAAAAAATCACAGTACCTGTGTACTAAAAATGCAAAAAAGTGTTCATAGCTGGCTTTTTCCCCCCCCTCCATTCCCAGAAGAGCTTCCTAAAAAGGTCGACAGCATAACCCCTTACACCATGGCCCTTATTGCCAAGTATATTGCTCGCCATCGCCTCAGAGAAACCCGCCTGCTGGACACCATTGCAGAGTTCCTGGTCAAAAAGGGTGAATACCTTGATAGCAAGGTGAGACAAAGGAAAGTGAAGTAAAACATCCTGTTAATTGCAAGGTGATGAGTCATTAGGACACATCAGTAATCAGTAAAATGTCTACACATGCAAGACTATTTACTGCTCTTTCAGAAGGTATGGAAAGACAACAGTGCACACTTTATTCTAACTGTGGTGTTTTGTCCAGGTAATCCAGAAGCTCGTGTTCCCCTTTAGCCGAATGAGTTACCGGCCGCCAAACGAGGCTCAGTTTTTCTCTAAGCTGGAGATGGTGCTGGAGCTGAAAGCGCTGAGTTCGCCGCTGGCCACGGTCAACATCCTCATGTCTCTCTTCCAGCTGGGGCACTTCCCCAGCCTGGTGCTCCATCGCGTCTTCTCTCCCTCCTTCATCAGCAACGTCACTAGTGAGTCTGTCACCTCCCCAAAACCCTGCCTCAGGCCATGCAAATGGACAAACCTGCCAAGTCTAGTTAGAATATATGTCAGTGTTATGTGTTGGTGCCACATCTCATTTGGCAGTTATGCTCAGTTTCCACATTTGAAGTTATTACTCCTTTGTTTTCAAGTGTGCCGTTTACCAGACTGAATGTTGATTAGCTAGGACAGTTCTGGAACATAGTAATGCATAGATTTAGGCTATACCCTTTTACATACAGCTCTCAAACTGCATTCCTAGACTCTTAGGATGTATTTCCACCGCACAATCAAAAAACAAGAACTGACCCGAACAGGAGCCCCAACAGGACACTTGATTATAGGTCTAATCTATTTTCCACCTGCAAGAGACGAGTGGAAAATGTCAAGCATCTCATTTGGCTGATTAGATATGTTGTTTTCTAATTAGCTCAACTCGCTTGCTGTTATAAAATGAAAAGCGCTTCAGCTTCTTCTGCTGAGAATGTGAAACTAACATTACATAAGTAATTTGGCTTACTATTTGCTTAACACTTCCTGTGTTCACAGGAAGTAATATAATATCTTTCTCTGCAGCTGCACATCATCATACATAGTATCAGATAAAGCCTATTCTTCTTTGACAAATGTGAAAATACATGCAAAAGCACTCAATCTGTGGAGGCTAGCTAATGCTAATAGTGTTTACAATAATGTCTTAAACATGGTCTTATTGAGCTCTTTTCTAAAGAGTAGTTTGAAAGCAGAGCAGTAATGCCACCAAAAGCAGAGGAGAATTACATGTTGTATGACCAAATGTATGTGTGCACATCTACTATTACTGAGTTCAGGTGTTTAATTGAGTTCACCCATTGCTAAAATCAAGCACGTAGCGATGCGATCTCCATAGACACATACTGGCAGTGAAATTGCCTGCACTGAAGAGCTCAGGGACTTTAAATGTGGCACTCTTATAGAATTCCATCTTTTCCAAGTCCATTTGTGAAGATCTTTGATCTGCCACTATTGTGCAGTGGAAGAATGCAGGAGCTACAAAGCCACTGGGCAGAAGACCATGCAAACTCAGTGCAGTGTGTTCTTTTTAATAACTCATTACAGCTCAATACAACATCAGCACAATAACTGTGCACTGGTAGCTTTATGTGATGGGTTTCTATGGCCAAGTATCTGTATAGAGGCTTACTCAGTATAATGCCAAGCATTGGCTGGAGTGGTGTACAACACCCCTGGACTCTGGAGCAGTGGAGGCATGTTCTGTGGAGTGAAACATTACCTGCCAGAATGCATAGTGCCAAGAGTTAAGTTAGATGGAGGGGAGATACTGGAGATACTGATAGTGGCTAGACCACTTTGTTCCAGTGAAGAGCAATGTTAATGCTACAGCATACAGAGGTGTTTTAGACAATCATGTTCATCCAACTTTTGGGGAAGGCTTTTTCCTGTTCCAGTATGACTAAGGTCCATAAAGAAATAGTTTAACTAGTTTGGCTTGAAGGACTCCAGTGGCCTGCAAAGAGCCCTGGCCTCCTCCTAGCTTTTTTGGGGGGATGTTCAAAAAGCTCGTATAGGTGTGCTGTTAGGATGTCCACATACTTTTGGCTGTATAGTGCATGTTGCATGGTTTTGCCAAATTCTGTATTCCCATAGCAAAAGTGGGCCTTATTTGTGTGTTGCCGCACAGACAGTCCGTATGCCTTGATTGTGCGACGGTACCTTTCCCTGCTGGATGCTGCAGTGGAGCTGGAGCACCGGGAGTACACGGGTCCTCGCTTGCAGGACTCCCACAAAGTGCTCATGTTTGAACATGCGCTAACCGCAGATGAGGTCAACCGCAAGTACAGGTCAGTGACTGTCTAGTTTCCTGTCTGTATATCATGCTTTATGTCTTCATGCATTTTTGTAGACTTACATTTACATTTATGGCATTTAGCAGATGCTCTTATCCAGAGCGACGTACATTAGTGCTCAAGTAGTCCACATTAGTTCTTCAACCTGAAATGCTAAACTTAAATCAACATCTGCTATTCAACCAAGTTAATGCCTGCTAGGTTACACACCTGAACAACGCCCGTCGAAGAAATGTCAGAGATTAAGGCAACAGTAAGGAAGGCATGGGGTAAGAGTTTAAGTGCCCAAAGTGTGTTTTTTTTTTTTTTATTCAATGAATGTAGGGAAGAAGAAATGAATAAGCAAGAACGAGGCATAGTTAGGACTTACAGGGGTGACTCAGTAGGAAATGTTGTAACTACAGAAAGAGGTGTTAGTGTTATGATGTTTTTTTGTAACAGTTACAAAGGTCTGGTTGCAGAGGCGCTCCGACAGTTGGTAGGAGAGCATGGATACAAACAAGATGAAGTTCTGGCTCCGGGATATTACACAGGTACTGTGATATTTTTTTTGTTTTTTTTGTTTTCTTTTGGACGTCCTTTGAAGTTTTTCTGGGTGTAACTATGACTGTTAAGTTACCAAATCCTAAGCGAAATTCAATTTAGATTTTGAAGTAAATTTTACACCTGGCTGAAGTGGTAGGGAAAGCGTCACAAATCCAAATCCTGGGGGAGAGGGGGGAGTGCTGTTAGCTGAAACGAAGTGTTTTCCCTGGGGGCTAAAACTCTGACTGGTGAGGGTTTGGATCTGCGGCAGGAGCCTGCAGTGATCACACAACACTTGGGTCTCAGTTCTCTCAAGTGCAAGCTCCCATTCAGGTTTGTGCAGGGACTGTAAAATCAGTTACCATTAGGCCTACATCTTGTGACAGGTCTCTAGTTTTCTCAGTTTGAGGTCCTAAGTTTCTGATAGGCCTACAGTATATGTTTATCATGAACGGGTATGGACGTTATTGTGGCACCATTTGGCAGAAAAACATAAAACACAAAGTGAAATAAAATCTTGGTTTCTTGGTTCTGTCATATAGGCATAATAATAATAGCCTAATTATTACATATCTGTATATTTACAGGTCATTTGGCAATAATCTCAAATTCAGCCAAATCACTTCGGTTAAGTCTTGTTTAAATTTGTTTTATTTAGGCATGAGGCCTAATAATACTTATACTAATAGTAATAATAACAGTAGTAATAGTGGAATAGGAATAAAAAATAATAATAACAATAATAATAATTTGTCTGTCTATCTATGGGGGGGCGGGCTGACATGACTGGGCTCCAGGACAAAGAAGTTTGAAAAACGCTGATCTAAGCCAGCCAGTGCCTGTCATCGCGATTCAGTTCCCGGTGATTCCATGGCCGTCCAATGGAGCACTAGCAAGTAAAACTGACTTGGCTCTTTCTGGGTATGGTGGCCATCCCTCTCCCCGTCAGTGCAGTGCTAGCAAGCACATGCGTTTGTTAGCCGACGTAAGAGAATTGTCTTCTCTGAGTGCATTGAGCTGTCCAGTGAGCAGTAGTTGGAAAAAAGATGCACATTATTCTAAAACATGTTCTGGCCTTCACTCTCCCAGCCTGGTGGCATTTTACGATAACACCTAGCTAGTGGAAATGACCATGACTAAACCTGGGAAGGTCTGGGCTACAACAGAATTTGCCTTTGATGTTTTTGATGTGCTCTCCATCCTGCACAGATTTCCTGTTGTGGATAGACCATGCAGGCCGTGTTCTTCCAATCAGAGCAGGGTCGGCTGCAGTCTCGTTGAGGGTGGACTCGACTCCATGTTCTGTCGTAAACCCTAAATCGCCAGATGGCTCAAACACTGTCACTGCCCTCACCTCTGACTTCCAGAAATTCTCTCCCTTCTCACCTCCGCTGGAGGAGGGGGCTGACAAACAGCCCAGCCAAGACTCTGCCTTCCTGCCCCCCCACATGAGGCCTCCGGCACCCACTGGGCAGAGAGTGGGCACCAATGGAGCAGTCCCACTGGACTACAACCCGTACTACGCCACCTCTGATTACTACTCTACCCTGGCCAAGGAGCACTCTCTGGAGAGCCAGGACAGCTCCACCCTCAGCAGCCCATCAGACTGCCTGGCCCAGGCCGTTTCCACCATGCCTGGGACCACTGCCCCACAGGATTCCCTCTTCCAGTTCTCTATTGGGAAGATCCTGGAGGATGAAGGAGGGGCATCCATCCCGGCAGGGACCAATACTGGACCGGAATGTGAGATCACGCCGTTTTATGAGGGAGTGACGTATGAGGGAGGGGAGAGCACTGGTGCCACTCCACTTCAGCTGCACTCTACAGACCCAGCTGAGATAGAGAGGACCACTGGGGAGCATGTTAAGAGGTCAGTCCAATGCGATTTCACAAAAGTGGCCGCTCCATAGGCCACTAAAGCTCCAGTCATCATTTATTTATAGTCAACACAGATCTTTAAGCATTACAGACTTATTTGAGATCTAAAGGAACAAATGAAGAGACTGTTAAGAGGACAGTTTGACTGGCACAAAAAGGTAGGAGAGAAAATTGCCATGTATGAATCCCTTTGTTTAAGATATGATACAATCTTTTAGCAAGAGATGACGCATGAAGTACAGTTTTAGCTCCTCTGATGACACCATCCTTTGCGCAAAACTGTTACACTCACTGTATGGTTTAGCCAGACTGACACAGAGGGTTATGAGGGTTGAACCTGCAAAATATTTTGACTGAAAGCAAGCCCGGAAGACTGAATGTTTTTAATATAAGTGGGAGAATAGCTCTACTGGTTTACAAAGGTTAGAGGAAAGGTCAAAATGTCCTAAAATTTCAGTAGCAAAGCCTTTTTTATTTTTTTTCCTCACTGGTATTTTTCATTTATATTTTAAAATAGATAAGATGGTCGCTTGTTTTACCTTATATAGCACACACAAAAAAGCATTCTTTACCCTTATCAGTAACAGACACATGCAGCTCAGGGGTGAACTTCATGTCTCTGTTACTGATAAGGGTAAAGAATGCTTTTTTTTTGTTGCACAAACTATGTTTCTGCAGACCACCTGATCAAAAAGCTATGTGTTGCTTCTGAAAAAGCTGCAAAATGTTGCAAATGAGTAGTCTAAGTGTTTACATCTTCAATTCCATATTAAGTAGTCTGGCCAGTAAAGGCCTGGACCACTTGACTAAAGGCACTTTTCCACAGGTATAATGATGCTGTGCATAAACCGTATTGCGATGGCACAGAACTTGCAGCACGCTTTGGTTTTCCGGTGTATTTCCGTCTGGTAACGATGTTTCTGACGTGTCAGCAGCGCAGTTCTCTCCCCACAGTTTATGGCCAGTCATCGCCCCAAAAACTGCACGCATGGAGTTTTTTTCTGTCAGAGCCGCCATACGATGAAAACCTAACCCAGCAAACTTGTTAATGATGTCCTGGTACACCTTTGCGTTTTTTCTCAGAGCGTTAAAGATTCATTTAACCCGCTGAAATTTATCTTCAGCCCAAGTAGAAAGTGCTGCTTGTACTTTGTTGACTCCCCAGCTGTTAGCTCGTATCTCTCTTCTGTGTGTGCGCGGACAGTTTAAAAAAAAATAAAACCACAGTGGCCCCTCTCCGTGTCCGTCTGTTGTCATGACAGCATTTCGACTACTCAAAAAGCCATCGAGCAGCGCTGGGACAAACGAGTACGGCTCTGATACGGCTCGCATTATTTCTAACACTTTTTTGCGGTTCCTTGAGCCAGTGGAAAAGCGCCGTAAGCTTCAACAAAGGCCAGACTGTGACAGTAGAACAGTACTGTTTATACATTGGGTTGTCAACCTTTGTCAGACTAATATTTTGATGTGCATGTTAGCATAGGAAGTGCTCATTACTATATGTGTGTGCTCCGTGTGCAGGGTGATCATGTCCGTAAATGATAAGTGGCACTATTGCCACAACTCTGACGTGCTGGTGGGTTCCAGGGCCATGAGAGACCGCCACCTGCAACTGCTAGGATACATTATTTTACAGGTAAGCTGCAGACCATGTGAAAGTACGAGGCGTGTTTTGATATCTTTAGAGAGTATTATCTCTTTCCCAGTCTTGAGTGTGCATATGTTTGTCTTCACCAGTTGCCCTACCTGGAGTTGGAGAAGCTGAATGGAATCGAGGAAGTGAAGCAGTACCTCCACAAAAAGCTCCTGGAGGTTCCGTTATGACAGTGGAAAAGCAGAGCAGTGTGCATGTGTATGTGTGTCTCCTTGTGTGTGCGCGTGAGCGAGCATGTTCAACCTTCAGAGGCTTTGTTGTTTTGAGGAAAGACTATTTTGTTTGTGTGGGGGTCTGTGTGTGTCTGTGTGTGTCTGTGTGTGTGTGTGTGTGTGTGTGTGTGTGTGTGTGTGTGTGTGTGTGTGTGTGTGTGTGTGTG
>JBBPCX010000011.1:19285448-19309667 GCA_037974365.1 Hydrocynus forskahlii
CCCATTCAGGGGGACACATCAGGCTATGCTTGGGGGGGGATGGGGGGGTTGTTGAGGCGGGGTTAGGGGGTCGGGGCGGGTGGGTGTATGGGTTGCTGCGTGCATGCAAAGTCTCTGTCCTTTTGTGGGGGGGGTTGGTGCCAGTGCAGAGTCTTGGTTGTTGTCCAGGGAAAAGGGAGGGGCATAATGCGAATGATTTTGAAGAGTGGGGGCGGGACATGCTATAATGGTTCTGGCACCCATGGCAGGTGGGATATTTGGTTTGGCTGTTGGTGCAATACTGAGTGTAAAATGACTGTGATTACAGCGGCTAATACCTCCCATTCCTCCCCTCCACACACACAGTTTGTGGACAGATCCGGTGGGAGTGAGTTGGAATGAATGGGAGTGACTGGGAGTGAGTGGAATGAGTAGGAGTGACTGGGAGTGAGGGGGAATGAGTAGGAGTGGGTGAGAGTGGGGTTAGTAAATGAACCTGTTTCACAGTGCAGTCCAGTGTAACGCGGTGGGCAGAGGCAAATGCGGCCGCGTTGATCCACACTGCAAATTCCACCATTCAGACACAGGTTTACTTTGCACCGTGACAAACCTGCAACACACACTTTCACTTAAACTTGGGAGTCACAGAGTTCTTTATCAATGCTAGTTTTTATTACAACATCAAAATGAGTACCTTGCTCTGGCATGCTGCATTGAACTGTGGTTTCTAGTCTAATTGCAGCATTTAAGGTGTTCGTGTAGCGTGTGGCAAAAATACAACAGGAGCTGTTCAGGACAGAATACTCACTCTGATACTTGTACCAAAACTCCATCTGTGAGAAAAATCCGAAGACAGTTATTACATCCACAAATATCACATTGTTTAAAGAGTTATAGTGAGGTTCAACGTGTGAGCTCTGAACCTGCAGTGAGGAAACACACTGGTGGACAGGTGGAACCCCAAGTGTGTTCTGGTGTGAGCGTATCACTGAAAAGCTGTGAAAAGCTTCAGGTGTTGCACTTCAGTTGTCTGTGCTGTTTAAACGTCTGTCATTTGCTCCTCACATTCTCCTCTAATTCTGAGTTTTTATTTTGAATGCTGATGACCACCAGTATTGATGTTGCCTTCTTTAGACTTAATCTGTCTGAATATTATTTTTACCTGTTGGCTTCTCTACTCTCTGTCCAACTGGTCATTTGGCTCTAGTGGGAACAGAGTGTGCTCCAGTATGCATCGCATGTGTATTTGTGTGTGTACCGTTTTCTCTTTGCTCTGAAAGATTTCTGCAGCCTCCTCTTGAGAGCACAACTCCTCGTAGCATTCCCGTTCCAGATTTCCCGGCTTTACTTCCTCGAGGAAGTAATTTGCCCTGCGATTCCGCATACTCCGCAGCAGCTGCACCGCATTGCTCTGCTCTACAAACACTGGTACTGCAATATGACAAACATTGCTAGAAATATTACACATTCACAATCTCCAGTCCATGAGTCCAGTTTTAGTCAAAACTCGAGTCTCTGAATTGTCAAGTCTTTGAGTCAAGTCTCTAGTCTTACAGTCAAATCTGAAGCAGCTTCTTGAGTCTCTATTGTGCCAGTTTGTTTCAAGTCTCAAGGCTCTAAGTCAAGTCTGAGTCAAGTCTTAAGTCTCTGAGGTTCAAGCCAGAGTCAAGTCTGGGTCAGTTTTAAATCTGTGTTCAAAACTGGATGGCATCATAAGCTACAGTTGTCACCAGTTAAATTAGCAAAAAGCCAAACAACTCTTAAAGAAACATTTGCTGAGCCACTTTTGGCACCAAGTGAGCAGGCCAAATAGAGACCACAAAGCATCAGCATTTTCATTGCAAAAGGCAAGAGACCATTTTGAGCAGATGAGGACGACGGATTCTGAAAATTTGTTGACACGCTGCAGCCCAGATATCACATTCCATCCCATATATATTTAATCAAAGCTGCAGTTCCTGCCATGTATGAAGAAATGAAAGTAAAGGTTAAGGAAACCCTTCAGAAAGCTTTCATGCTACTCATCAGCCAGCAGGTGATGTTTGAATCAGACGTACGTGATGTTTGAATCAGACACTGGCCAAAATATTGCTGAGGTCCTGAAATGGCTGTATCTGGGAGCTTGGAAGGGATAACCAGCCAACAATGTGACCAGCTGGGATGTAGCAGTGAGAGATGCTGGGCTGGGACACACATCAGGTGTTTAACCCACACTTTTAATCTGGAGACTGAAATCTGGGTTCCTGATGTTAGCCCGTCGCTAGACTGTGTGAGAAGGATTGCAGCATTTTGCTTCAGAAGATGCACTGCCAGCGCAATTTTGGCACCAATTAGATTAGATTTGTAGATTAGACTGCTCAATATAGATTCATATTTAGAAATATAAAGATAAATATTAACATATATAAAATTATTTGTACATATAACATGGTTATACTATTTAGATATATGTATAAATACGATAGTGTATAAGCATACAACTGAACAATACAATATGATATACAAGCTAGAATACAGAATATATATAACAAGGTGTACATAAAGTGCAATTGCAGTATTACAGGTGTGAAACAGTGTGACAGCTCATGCAATGGTACGAGGCCAAAATTATAAATGAGTTGAGCTGAGGTGGAAAGTTTTAATTGGGTTTTGTGGCCTGGCCATCTGTGACATCCGGCTCTGCAGTTCACCCTTCTCACTTTGTTTTGTACTTTGACGTGTGCCTCTTGCCTTGCCTATGATAATCCTATTCTTGGTTTGACCTTTTGTATTTTTTATTTTAGCTTATGGCGCTTGCCTTGCCAACGATACTCCTGCTTTTGTTTTTTGCCTTTTGCCAACTTTTGTCTGAATCCACCCTTTGCCAGGATTCAAGTCCATGTTCTATTTTTCCCTTAAAGGTAGGGCTCAGCTTGCTTAAAAAGGTTGTTTTTTTTTCTTTTGGAGATTTCACATTTTATTTTACACTGGAGTCATAGCAGAATAAGGAAAAAAGAAAATAGCCCTTTTTAGAATGTACATGCCTATGGTAAGGTTTGTTTTCAGTCTTGATTTATTAAATATATAAAATCTTCTATCGAACCAAATCGTGAGTTAATTGTATTGTTACACCCCTAGGGTTAATGGAACCTTTCCCTAAGTTCCCCTTCATCAGCGTTCTGAAACACACCGGTCTACGTTCTTCTGTCAGTTTTAAGCTTACTCGGTGAAATAATGGAGTGACTCTGAAAGAGAAAGAATGAGGACTTGCCTGCTGACTGCAGATCTGAAGTAAGTGTCCCAAGGAAAAGAATCACAAACCAGAACACAGTTCCAGACATCAGGACAGCTGCTCAGCTGCTCTGTAAGAAGACACGTTTTACTGGGCTGCTACTTTGCTGTCCCAGAGCAAAGAAAGTCTTAACAAAAGCTTTATTAAATGAGTCTAATGAAAGAAGCCTAGATGAACACTCCTATTATCATAGGAGTGTTCATCTAGGTTTCTTTCATTATAGATTTACAGTATCACACATCAACGTTTTATGGTGCTCTAGCTTAATACCATCAAAATTGAAATTTTGAAACAGATGTTCTGATAACATCTGTTTTACTTTGCCGACTTCCCGAAGCCCTACAGTGACATTTGTTAGTCTATCTTATAAGACACTCAGTCCAGCTCCTGAAGGACTAATCAACAGGAGTGCTCACTTAGCTGTGTGTACTTGAACACTCCAGACCTGAATGGTAAATTTTCTTTTTTTTTGTTTAAACAATGTAACAGTAAGTTAATAGTGTAATCTCGAAAAGCATTTCCTTCTCAATTCACTGTAAGAACTTTCATTTTACTCACTTCCAGAGCCCAAGCGATTCTGCTCAAAAGCATATAACGAAGTGTATAAAGGCATATAAATGCTGAGTGTTTTTGAAAACTGAGTGTTTGCACTGTGCTAACCACCTGACCTTTAGACAGCCATATTTACTTTTACTCATACACAATTTGTAAAAATTTAACTGGGTGGGCAGTGAGGTGGGCTGGTTTACAATTTTCAGTTTAAGATGTTTGGATGCTTCTATTACAATGAGCAGGATTGTGTATCTTCAGCTGTGGCAGCCTTGGAGTGGATTAAGTTTGGAATGGATTATGTTTGGACTGGGGCTGATTTAGGACTGGATGAGGTTTGGATTGGATGAAATGTGGACCAAATTAACTTTGGGCTAGATGACTTTTAGACTGAATGAGGTTTGGACTGGATTGCCTCGGACTGGATTAGGTTTGGATTGTGGTTCAGTTATGGTGCCTGTTGTGCGTTGTGATTTTGTACGGTGTCCTTTGATGTTCTGACGTCTCATGTGATGATCTGAAGTGTCATGTGATGATCTGAAGTGTCATGTGATGATCTTTGGTTTCCTGTGGATCTATATGGTGTCCTGTGATGGTCTGTCATGTGCTGTGGTTCTGTATGGTATCCTGTAATAAAGACATCATTTCTGACCAGTTACACACTCCTTAAACATATTTGTAAGGATTTACTATTTTGAGAGTAATTATTGTATTCTCATGGAAAGGCGTAAATCTGTGGGTCCCATCATGTAAATAACTAGTTAACAATGATACTGAGGCCTGAAAAAAGACTAAATGATCCCTAATGAATTATATTTGACAACCAGCAACTTTAAGGCAGGGATTTAAAAGGACGGCAAGTGTCTGAGGTGTGAATATGCATGGTATTAATTATTTAATTAAAATCTAGTCAGTATGTAATAAACCAAATCAGTTGTAGCACATGCAACTCTGTGCTGCTAGAATACAGTACCTGTAGTAATACTGTAATCCTTCAGACTGTAGCCATTGTCCACTGCACTAAATGTTGTCTTTTTTTTTTTTTTAATTAAAAAAAAAATTAACAAAACAATACCATACACACACTGGCTGAGATACAACGCAAAAGAAAACAAAAATTATACATACAATAACAAACAGAGCATTAAATCACAAATCAAAATTGACAATAGCCGGAGAGAATACCTAAATTTTCTATATACCTCTAGTAACACATTCCAAACTGCAAAATGTCACAGGTAGAGGCATTTATGGAGTTAAGGTATGCAGTCCATATGTGATTAAAAGCAATTAAACGTTTTCTTGTCCGGTTGTTTTGTTGTGTTTTTCTTGCGCTCTCTTTTGCCCTGTCTGCACTGGTGGTTTTGTGGTGTTTCTGTTTCTGTTCTTGTTTTGCACCATGGTCCTTGTAGAAGGACATTTTGAATTCCCTCTTCATACTGCGTTATGCTTCTTCATTTTAACCATAAATGGCTATATGTGAAGACAAGAGAAATTCTCTTCTATAGGAAGAGGCCTGACATTCCAAGGCAGACGGGGGCCCCACGGACAGGATGCATCTGTCGAGAGGAGGGGGGCTGGCATAGAAAAGGGGCAGTATAAAACATGTATGATGATGCAGTCCGGGGCTTTTTCTCTCCAGCTTCTTCTCTAGCGTCTTTCCCCAGCTTTCTCTCTCTTGCGCTCTCCCTGGCCTCTCTTCACCTATTCTCTAGCTCTATCTCCAGCCCTCTCCCCAGCTTTTCCCTAGCTTTTCTTCCGCTCTCTCTAGCTCCTTTTCTCTGCTGGGGAGGGAGCCCGGCGCGAATTGGAGCATGCCCAATAAACGCCGTAAATTTCTGAACTCAGAAGCCTGCGCTTATTCCTTCGAACCAGAAAAATACTTCTACATCCTGAGGGCGTGTTGTTTCGTTTCACTGCATACTGTGCGGATATGGTTAAAATGACGATAAACCCACTTGACTTGACTGTTTTTCCAACAAAAGCTATACCTGACTATGCTTAAAAAACATGACAGTAGCTTGACAGCCTTTGTTACTTAACAAAAAGACTGCACACATTCCTGCTGCCGGCAACTTGCCAACTGATGCTACTAAAGTGAAAATCGCCAGAAAGAATTTTACCTACAGTGATCAAATCAGGGGAGCCCAGCTCCAGTCCTGGCAGTCCATTGTCTGGCACAGTCTGGGAGACCCCTCCTCAAACACACCTGTTTGTTCATTCTGTAAGTGTATTTCATCTGATGTTCACTCCTGGGGAAGTCGTTCCCATTCTAATTTACTGGCAAGGACCAAATTTATTCCTGGTTTGTTCTGGCACAGTTACTGGATTTCTGAAGAGCTGTTGGGACGACTTCTGCCTTCTGTCTCTGTCCTCTTGTGTAAATGATCTTTCCTGTATTTGCTCCTTTTCACCGCTATTAAACAAAATGATCCCAGACACACATAGAGGCATTAGACTCTAACTTTGGTTGTCTTTTGCTTTTGGTCTTTTTTGTTTTTTGGCTTCTAGTAAGGCAGCATGAGACAGTGGGACCTGAACAAGTCCAGGCAGGTACCAGATTTTACAGGATGAACGGGGTGTGTGCTATGAAAGGCCACTGGAGTGTTTTGTTGAAAATGTGTTTACTTTGTGACACACAATAAATAATTTAAATAAGTTTCACCTTTATTTGACTGCATTCTTTATGCCGTTATTTAAATGAGACATCATCATTTGGCGGTAGTGAAGGAGAAGGGCAGGAGCATTAAAGGGTTAACACAATGCAGCTGCCAGAAATGTGTCTCAGCTTGATTTTCCTCTAAAGGAGAAACTGCAGCCATTCTGTATAGTTTGTAGGGGTGGGTATGTGTGGTGTGACAGGAGATTGTACTCTGTTCTGCTTTTTAGAGTATGGGTATAAGTATGCGTGTGTGTCTGTATGTGTGTATAAGTCTGAAGGGCTGTTTTCTTCCACAGAAATACAGAAAACCTGAAGACTTCTAAACAGACCTCAGAGAAGGTAAGAGTTCTTCCATTTTCTCAGAGATTCCTTTGCAGAGTCCCAAGCCTTTCTCTGTGAGCGATTCTGACCTTCAGAGCAGCTTTTCACACCGAAACATCTTTGCACTGGTGTGTGAAGTTAAAGTCTCAAAATGTACTGTTCACTCTGCAGTCCACTACTTATTGTTTTTGTGATGTCACAAAATACATATTCCTATATGTACTTATATAGGAATAAGGATCTAAGGAAATAGTAAAGGAAAAAATAAAATCTAAGAAAAATGTAGGTTATGGGCTCTATAAAGCACCCTGGCATGTGTCATTACATGGAGAGGTTAAAAAGTCTTGTTTACTGTGATTTGGTGCAGTGTGGTGAATGAAAACCATTGCGTTTATGGTTATGGTCGACAAACATTCTTATTTGTCCCAATATATCAGACCTCAGAAACATTACATCCCATGAAGCATGATTAGTTTGGTGAAAATGTTTTGAGGTATCAAGTTTTTTGCTGTACAGTATTATCCACCTGTGTTTTAGTGTTACAGGCTGTTTGCAGTCCCTGCATGAGGATTTCAGCCTGTAACCCTCATGCAGGAACTGTAAACAGCATGGAAGTATAAAATCAGTCCAAAATGTAATAACACACAGAGTGGATCACATGATCATTCCACGACTCACTTTTAATGTCTTTTGTTTATTATTCATCCAATAGCATTACACCATTCAGTGATGCTGTGTTAGCAGTTCGAAAAGACGCCATGGCTCAGGGGCAGCATATGCTAACCCCTTCATCCATTCAGTGTTGATGGTATTGTGTGAAAGGGAATGTAGAACTTCTAGTAAGGCAGCATGAGACAGTGGGACCTGAACAAGTCCAGGCAGGGACCAGATTTTACAGGATGAACGGGGTGTGTGCTATGAAAGGCCACTGGAGTGTTTTGTTGAAAATGTGTTTACTGTAAACAGTAAATTGTTTCTGTCTGTGCTGCTGTTTAGTAATCAAAGATGATGATGATAAAGGTGATTTTATGACATCCGGGATGATGACTGGTGTTCAAGTCCAGTCTGTGAGATCCTGGGTGTTTTTCACTCTCTTAAGTTTTTCATACTGCACTGACAACAACCTTATTAGCCTGCATTGTGAGTGTTGGCATGTGTATTTTGTATGGTTGAACTGTTCACAGGGAGCAGTCCAGCTGTGTGTGTGAAGAGTAAAGTCTCTAAAATGGGGCAGTCCAGCAGTGGAGGGGGAAACTCTGACCCAAAGTGAGTAACTTTTTCCATCAGCATTTTGAAAAAATGTTGTCACTTATACTAGGACGTAGTGAAAATAATTTATGCTTGCAGGCTGAGATATGCAGGATCTCAACAACGTGGGAGTGTGAATGTGAAGAATGAGCAGTCTCTCAGGACACCTTATGGTGTCAGCAGTGGAGGAGGCGAACCCAGCCATGTGACCACGAGGTGTGACCAGGCCATCAAGCAACCTCTTCATCTCAGCAGTGGATCAACAGAACCCAGCCATGCATCTATAAGGAAGGACCAGTCTGTTGAGGAACCTCTTCACCTCCGCAGTGGAGGAGGAGAACCCAGCCGTGTGTCCATGAGGAGTAAGCAGTCCGTGGAGGAACCTATTCATCTCAGCAGTGGAGGAGGAGAACCCAGACATGCATCAGTGATGAGTAAGCAGTCCGTGGGGCAGCCTATTCATCTCAGCAGTGGAGGAGAACCCAGCCGTGTTTCTATGAGGAATAAACAGTTTGTGGAGCAACCTATTAATCCTAGCAGTGGAGGACAAGACCCCAGCTGTGTGTTTCTGAGGAGTGATGAGTCTGTTGAGCAACCTATTCATCTCAGCAGTGGAAGAGGAGAACCCAGCTATGTGTCTACGAGGAGTAAGCAGTCCATTGAGCAACCTATTCATCTCAGCAGTGGAGAACCCAGCTGTGTGTTTCCGAGGAGTGATGAGTTTGTTGAGCAACCTGTTCATCTCAGCAGTGGAGGAGGAGATCTCAGCTGTGTGCTTCTGAGGAGTGACGAATCCACTGAGCGACCTGTTTATCTCAACAGTGGAGGAGGAGAACCCAGTTGTGCGTCTATGAGGAGTAAGCAGTTCGTGGGGCAACCTATTACTCTCAGTAGTGGTGGAGGAGAACCTAGTTGTGTGTTTCCAAGGAGTGACGAGTCCATAGAGCGACCTGTTTATCTCAGCCATGGAGGAGCAGAACCCAGCTATGTGTTTCCAAGAAGCGATGAATCCACTGAGAAACTTCTTCACCTCAGCAGTGAAGGACAAGAAACCAGCTGTGTGTCTACGAGTAACCAGTCCTTGAAGCAACCTTTTCATCTCAGCAGTGGAGGAGGAGAACCCAGTTGTGTGTTTCCGAGGAGCGACGAGTCTGTTGAGCAGCCTATTCTTCTCAGTGGTGGAGGAGAACCCAGCCGTGTGTCTACAGGGAGTGACCAGTCCATTGAGCAACCACTCCATCTCAGTAGTGGAATTGTATCCTCTGACCCAGAGTGAGTAACCATCTTTTAGTTTAACACACAATTTATAACACACTGTTGCAGGAACTCACTTCAAGCTGTTACTGTTTACTTAAGATGACACTGTTTATTCAAGATGACACTGTTTTTTTGTTTTTTCCAACTGAAACCTCCCCCAATTTCCCCCCAATTGTCTAAGTGTTTGTGAGATCAATGATGCAGCTGCCCATGGCCGGGAGTTCAAGAGATCACAATTGGTTTAACTCTCTCTGGGTGGATAGGGCAATCCTCCCTCTTCCCCATCACTTAGCATAAAAGTCCTCTTTCTCTCTGAGTGGGAAGGGTGGTCCTCCTTCTCCTCCATCACTCAGCATAACTGTCGTTTCTCTCTCTGGGTGGGTAGAGTGGCCTTCTCCGCTAGCACTACGCTACCCAATGTGGGCTTCATTTAGCTCATGTAGCAATATTGAAGTTCTCATCCAATAGCATTACACCATTCAGTGATGCTGTGTTAGCAGTTCGAAAAGATGCCATGGCTCAGGGGCAGCATATGCTAACCCCTTCATCCATTCCGTGTTGGTGGTATTGTGTGAAAGGGAGTGTTCCAGCTATAGGGTAGAACTAGGATGACTAAATTATAATCTTTTGTGTTACTGATATTTGTGTTATTTCTCTCCCATCAGGCAGAACCTCACAGAAACCACCCTTCAGGTAAGTACTCTGATGGAGGGACCTGGGTCTCTGCAGCAGGATTCTTACCATTCTGTGGAAGATGTCCTCAAAAATGTCATAGAGAGACACAAAACCAGCATGAAGAAGAAGTACGAGAGCTTATTTGAGCAAAACGAAACAGAAAAGAATAAAACACTCCTGAACAGGGTTTACGCACAGCTCTACATCATAGAGGGAGAGAGTGAAGAAGTGTGTGAAGAACATGAAGTTTTACAGATGGAGAAAATACCAAGGAAACGCTTTCAAGACACTCCAATCAACTGCTTAGATATCCTTCAATCTCTACAGGGTCCTGAGCGAGAAACCAAGAAAGAGAAAAAGAAAGACAAAGAAAATAATGAAAAGAGAAAAGGGGACAAAGGAGCAAAAGTGTCAAAACTCAGAACAGTCCTGACTAAAGGTGCCGCTGGCATTGGAAAAACCGTCTCTGTGCAGAAGTTCATTCTGGACTGGGCTGAAGGAAAAGCCAACCAGAATGTAGATTTCATGTTTGTACTTCCGTTTCGAGAGCTGAACTTGATTAAAGATGATCAGTACAGTCTTCATGGACTTCTGTGTGACTTCCATCCTGAGCTCAAAGATCTGGATCCAAAGATATATGATGAGCTCAAAACTGTGTTCATTTTTGATGGTCTGGATGAAAGCAGAATTCCTCTGAACTTTGAAAAATGTGCGAAAGTGTCTGACATAACCATGACATCATCAGTGGGTGTGTTGAAGACAAATCTCATCAAAGGAGAGCTGCTACCCTCTGCCCTCATTTGGATAACCTCCCGACCAGCAGCAACCAATAAGATCCCGCCTCAGTACATCGACCGTGTGACAGAAATTCAGGGATTCAACAACCCACAGAAGGCGGAGTACTTCAGAAAGACAATCAGTGATGAAAGCCAAGCCACAAGAATAATCTCACATATTAAGAAAGCAAGGAGCCTCTACATCATGTGCCATATTCCCATATTCTGCTGGATCTCAGCCACTGTGCTACAGAGAATCAAGGAGCAACATAATGCAGAAATCCCCAAAACTCCGACTGAAATGTACTCACACTTCCTGCTCACTCAGACAAACATAAAGAATGAGAAGTCTGAGAAGGAAGATGAGAGAGACCCAAAGAAACTGCTGGAATCCAACAGAGCCATGATTCTGAAACTGGCTGAACTGGCTTTCAAACAGCTGATGAAGGGCAATGTAATATTCTATGAAGAGGACCTGAGAGAGAGCGGTATTGATGTCACTGAGGCCTCTATGTATTCTGGGACTTTCGCTGGGATCTTTAGGGAGGAATGTGTGCTCTATCAGAGGAAGGTCTACTGTTTTGTTCATCTGAGCTTTCAGGAATTCCTGGCTGCTGTCCATGTGTTTCACTGCTATGAGAGCAAGGACATGGAAGATCTACAGTGTTTTAAACCACAGAACAGAGAATGGTGTGAGGATCTTTCAGTGGGTGAGCTGCTGAAGAGAGCAGTGGATAAAGCTGAGAGTCAGAATGGACACCTGGACCTTTTCCTCCGTTTCCTACTGGGCATCTCACTAGAGTCCAATCAGAGACTCCTACAGGGTCTGCTGACACACACACAGCACAGCTCAGAGAAAACCAGAGAGTACATCAAGACATTAATAAAAGAAGACAATGGAGAACTTCACAGATCACTTTCTACTGACAGGTCTATCAATCTGTTTCTCTGTCTGTCTGAAATGAAAGACCAGTCTCTGTCCAGAGAGCTTCAGGAGTATATGAAATCTAAGAAACACTCAGAGGAGAAGCTCTCTCCTGGACAGTGTTCAGCACTAGCCTACAAACTTGTGGTGTCAGAGGAGGTGCTGGATGAGCTGGATCTGAAGAAATACAGCACATCAGAGGAGGGTCAAAGGAGACTGATCCCAGCTGTGAGCATCTGCAGAAAAGCTATGTGAGTGATATATCTGCATTAATGTAACAGATATTTTAAATATCGCTGGCCCAATATCTCTTGCATGTTCATTGTTACTTTGGTGTTTAGTTATATATTTAGTATTCAGAAACTTTTTTTTCAAGCCACACCTGTTTGCTCGATGACTTCTGACAGTGAATGTGAAGAAAAACACCAGCCCTGCTGCTGCAGCTTTCATGGTAGTCCTTCTAACATTCAGTTGGTTCAGCAGACTGGGAATGACAAACAAGCAAAACAATCTGAATACTATCCTATATAATACTAACTATAAAGTAAAATTATAAATTAAAAATAAATAAATAAATAAATAAATGTACATAAAATAAATTAACAAAACTAATGAATTAAAGCTAAAATAAAACACTTACGGTGATAAATAATATAATAATTCCAGTCCGTCACAGCTTTACTGTCTAAGTGATTCATTAAAGCTGTAAAAAGAGGATACAGTTGTAAATTCGAAATAATCATATGGAAAAATTATAGTTTCCCCCGGAGATATTATGAACTAAAGAATTAAAATCACAATTTCAATAAAATGCAGATGGTTCAGAACAGTAAAGTGGTTCTCCTCTACGACTTGTGGCCTGGGGCTCAGGATAAACCATGGATAAGAACAAAAGGATGGCACAAACATGTTATTAAAGGTGGCAGTCTAACCAGTTATATTGTGAAATCGTCAGAACAGGACAAAATAGAGAAATTAGAGGATAAAAAGGCGATGGATTTTTTGCAGATATGATCCTCAATGGTATGCTTTTGCAATATACCCGTCTTCACACTTTCAGCAATGTGATTATGCAGTGAGTCATATGCTGTATCATGAAACTGTATTTATGTTTATTGTTTATTGCACTGGGCAGAATGGAAACCTGAAATCAAACATAAGTAGTACTATTCTTTTCACACATATATACAGTATTAACTATACAACATATACTATGTTTACTATTGCCCTGCAGATTAACTGGCTGTAATCTCACGTTGGGCTCCTGTCAAGCACTTTGCTCTGCTCTACAATCAGCAAATGTCTTCCTGAAAGAACTGGACCTTAGTAACAATGACCTGCAGGATTCAGGAGTGGAGCTGCTCTTTGCTAGTCTGACAGGTTCAAACTGTAGGTTGGAGACACTCAGGTAAACTTTCTGTCAATTCATTACTGATTGGAAAACACAAACTGTACTGATGCACAAATTATTTAATTGCTTTTTAAAATTCTGTTAACACAAATTATTTAATTGGTTCATGAATTCCATTGTTTTTCATACTATAACCTTCCCAGTCAAATAAAATACATACATGAAGATGTTGTGTGTTGTTCTCCCCCTATTTTTCTTATTTCATTCTGAAGTTCTCCTTTGGATCCTTTGATCTCTGGTAAAATTCCTCCTTTACAGACTTGCTAACTGTAATCTTGGGGGAAAAGCCTGTGAATGTCTGTCCTCAGCTCTCCAATCAGCAGACTCGTCCTTAAGAAAGCTGGACTTCAGTAACAATGATCTGCAGGATTCAGGAGTGGAGTTACTCTCTGCTGGACTGAAGAGTTCACACTGTAAACTGGAGATGCTCAGGTGAAATTAATGTGAATTCGGTCTTCAGTAAAAAATGTGAAAACTATCAGTCTAAACATAGTAACATGAAACAAGTAAAATTGAATATTTGTCATTTAAATAACATACTTTATCTTTGAATCCATTTGAAATCATTATTTCAGAACATTGCAATAACTGTTGTAATTTCTACCCCATTTCTAGCCTAGCTATCTGTAATCTTGGGGGAAGAGCTTGTGAACATCTGGGGTCAGCTCTACAGTCTTTAGACTCTTCCCTGAAGGAACTGGACCTCAGTAACAATGATCTGCAGGATTCAGGAGTTGAGCTGCTCTCTGTTGGTCTGAAGAGTTCACACTGTAGACTGGAGATTCTCAGGTGAACTTTGTGTGCATTCAGTCTTTAATGAAAAAAAAATGCTGATGCATCACAATAAACTGTGTTATTTAGGTTTAAAGCACCACTGCATCTTTCAGTCTCATCATGAAGCACAGAATTTTTTTTTTTTCAATTTCTCTTATTTCATTCACTTAGTCGTCTTTGAGTGTATTGCAAGATGTGTTATAATTTATCTTTCTTTGCAGACTAAACACGTGTAATATTAGTTATAAAACCTGTGAAAGTCTGGAATCAGCTCTACAATTAGTAAAGACCTCCCTGAAAGAGCTGGACCTCAGTAACAATGATCTGCAGGATTCAGGAGTGGAGTTGCTCTCTGCTGGACTGAAGAGTTCACACTGTAGATTGGAGATACTCAGGTGAATTTTGGTGAATTCAGTCTACAGAGAAAAATGTTGAGACAGTGCTATTACTCAAAGTAACAAAAACGCAAAAAGTGCATTTACTATTTAAGTACAGTACATTGTAATAACTGTTTCTCTGCCTTTTGCAGCCTAGCTAATTGTAATCTTGGGCAGAAAGCTTGTGAACATCTGGAACCAGCTCTACAGTCATCAGACACTTCCCTGAAAGAGCTGGACCTCAGTAACAATGATCTGCAGGATTCAGGAGTGGAGCTGCTCTCTGCTGGACTGAAGAGTTCACACTGTAGACTGGAGATAATCAGGTCAACTGCAAATCTGTAAACAAGATCTCAAACAATAAATGTTAGGTTTTGATATTTAGAGAAAATCTGAAACATAATCATGATCATCTTGGATCAGGTTGATCTGAGGAGACAGATTTTCTTCAGTATGTCTTCAGAGAGGCTAGCTTGAAATATTATCCATCAAAGTCTAGCATTCTCCGCAGGGTCAGAATAAACAAAATGTGATCAGTTAACTAATTCACTGTGCTAAGATCAATCAGCTGTGACACTGATCCATATAACTTTATTGGCTATGATAGACATATTTTATTGTGAACTGAGATTGCTGATTCTGCATGTACAGTGATTACAGTGTTCCAGCTCTGTATTCATTTACCTGTCCCTCTGTTTCCTTCCTTTCTGCAGATTGTCTGGGTGTATGGTTACAGATGAAGGTTGTTCTACTCTGGCTTCAGCTCTGAAATCAAACCCCTCCCGCCTGAGAGAACTGGATCTGACCTACAATTATCCAGGAGAATATGGAGTGAAGCTGCTGCAGGATTCACACTGTACACTGGAGAAACTACAGTGAGTCACACACCCACACACACACATTCACACATAAAACAGTGATTTTTGTGATTATTGTTTTAGTTGTTGTATAAAGTGCTTTTAATGTTTTACTCTAGGTGTGTTTGTTGTAATTGTGTATTAATGAATAGTCATTACTTCTTTAGGATGGCGCATGGAGGGAAGATCAGAATTAAACCAGGCCTAAAGAAATGTAAGACACAAACACACACACAGACACACACACACACACACAGACACACACACACACACACACACATGTGTGGTCTCCCCTAATCTGTGTATGTGTGTGTGTCTTCAGATGCCTGTGATCTGACACTGGACCCAAACACAGCACACACACTCCTCTCTCTGTCTGAGGGGAACAGGAAGGCGGCGCGTGTTGGAGAAAAGCTGCCATATCCAGATCATCCAGACAGGTTTGAAGGCTGGACGCAGGTTCTGAGTGTGGAGAGTCTGACTGGACGCTGTTACTGGGAGGTCGAGTGGGATGGGAAGGGGGTTGATATAGCCGTGTCATACAAGGGGATCAGCAGGAAAGGAGACGGATCTGAGAGTCGATTCGGACGCAATAATCAGTCCTGGAGGCTGTATCACTACAATAACAGGTACTCTGTTTATCACAGTGATAGGAAAACTGCAGAGCACCTCCACCAAGCCAAATCTGGAAGAGTGGGAGTGTATCTGGACTGGCAGGCAGAAACTCTGTCCTTCTACAGCATCGCCCCTCACACACTTACACTGACCCTCTTACACACATTCCACAGCACATTCACGGAGCCACTCTATGCAGGGTTCAGGCTGAGTTCTGGCTGTTCGGTGCGTGTGTGTGAGATAGAATAACATATACACTGGGCTAATAGCAGGTTAGGGCATGGTCAAGCACCCGAATACATTACCCACCTGCTTCATCGCATTACTGCCCGTCGGGAGCTCAGATCTGGACAGCAGGGTCTGTAAGTGGTCCCTCGTACCCGATTGAAAACCCTATTACTTTTCAAGCAGTGGCACCTAGGCTCTGGAACAACTTGCCATATGGCTTGTGCACTGCTGTCTCAGTTGACTCTTTTAAAAAACAGCTCAAAACCTTTCTTTTTACTCAGGCTTTTACTCAGAGCTGAGCAATCTCTGTTTTATGTTTATGTTCTGTTTTTATGGCATGTTTTATGTATTTGCTTGATGTTTATGTAATGTTTTATACCTTGTCTCTCTAGTTTTATAATTTCTCCCTTGTTTTACTTTGTTTCACGACTGTACAGCAGTGTGAGAGTAAGTGCTGAGATAAGTGCTTTATAAATAAATTACTCACTTACTTACTTAGGGTGTATGTGTGTGTGCGTGTGTGTGTGTGTACATCCTTACTTTAGCATAATTATATAAGTCAAGCCACTTTTATTTATACAGGGGTTCCTGGAGTTACAACATAGATCCGTTTCTATGACAGTGATGTAACCTGAATTTTGGTGTGAGTCGAAATACACCTGTCATGTCCCGTCAGTGGCTGCCACAGGTTAAGTTTTGTTTTGGGGAACTTTTATTTTGAAGGTGATGGGTTTTCTTGTTTATTAGTTACAGCTGGGGTGTGTTACAGTTAAGTGCTTGTGTTGTGTTATGGGGTTTTGGGGTTTTGTGTTTTTGTATTTAGGTGTGGTTTAGGTGGACCTTACTTGTCGGTCCACCGTCAGAATATTCTGGGTTATGTTTCGCCTGTCTCCTTGTGTTTTGAGTTTTGAATTTAGCGTCTGGCCCTCGTACCTTTTGCTTTGTGTTTGTTGAGTTTTCAAATAAAAGTCTAAAGCATGGAAGTCTGCGTCTGCTCCTGCTCGATGTGCCTGGGGAAGGAGGGAGAATATGACAACACCCTAGCCAGTCACTTACCTATCCTAACACAGATGTAAAATCATAATCTAGACCATAAACACACAACTAAGCCACAGAAAAAGGAAAAGGACAAATGTTCTGTACTTGTACACTGTACAGTACTAACAGAAAAAATGACAAAAGATGAGTGTAAAAACACTTTAATAGTCCAAAAATGGTGCAGGTGAGCGCACCGGGGGACGCAAACTCCCTTACTCATACTCCGCGTTACTGTGTATTCTGTGTATACTGCATATTCTTCCACCAAGCGCAACCAAACTAGTTCGCACATGTAATCCAGAAGTACGATGCTAACGCCTCAATTTTTAAAACGTTTTTATGGGAGTGAGCGTTGTAAACTCAAAACGTTGTATATCGAGACTGTCGTGACCTGAAGCCGCCCTGTATAGTGCTTTTTACACCTGCCATTGTCCCAAAACAGCTTTACAGAATGAGTTCCAAAGCCCCCTAGTGGTCGAGCTAAAGGCAATGGAAATGAGGAAAACTTCTTTAACGACTGGAGGAAGAAACCCTGGTGGGGACCAAGTCTCAAAAGGGGAACCTGTCCTTCTCTGGTAGACACTGGAAGAAAGAATTTCACTATGGAGATGATTAACCGCATATAAAAGGCAGGACCTAACTGCTGTACTGTAGAAATGGGCCAATGCTTAGACAATCGTGCCACTTGAGGAGCCCAGTGTAACTTTTACACTGTTTTACATGTACTAGAACTTCTGGATATTTTAAAACAGCCAATTGCTCAATTGTTGTTGATTTTTTTACATTTAGTGTTGGCTTTATTCAAAAAACTATTTCCAACCCTAACTGCTTGAGGTGGCTCCTTAAACCTGGAGCAGATTTTGAAAAAAAATTTCTATGGTTGACGTTTCTACTAATAGAAAAAGTCATTGGGCTCACTTCAAATGGAAATATTTATGAAAGCTGTGTATATTGAGAATTGGAGCTTTTAGTTCAAAAGCAAAAATGCAAAAATCTGTTTGGCTATTGTGAAACTGGCTTCCGCTACACCAGTTCTAAATTTGTGTACAGAAAAACAGGGACTGTCTAACCTAATTACCTCTTCGATTGTTGCAGGGAAGGTGTCTTACCACATCATTACCAATCATTCTGAGAAAGTTAAACCTGTTTCCTATGATCTTGGCCACGTGTGGCTCATCAACACAGATAACCACATCATGGGGATGCACTGGAGAAATGTTATAATAGCAGGTCTCTGTAGACCTACGCCAAATTCAGGTCTGAGCTCATCAAATTCCTATATGATCCATCATAATCTCTTTTCTTACTCATTGTCTACCTTGCTAGTCTGTCACTGATCTCTGGGTGCCAGGATATAGGAAACTAAACAAACTTTCTGAGCATTTGTCTCTGGAGTTTGTTAAATATAAGTGCAAATGACCCCATCACTGTGTATATCCATAGAACACACAGCTGGTAGCTGAATCCTGGACTTGACTGGGTCATCTTTCTTAAAGAGGCTGTCAGGGAAAAATACTTAAAAGTGTTCTCCTTAAATACTCCCAGCAAACCTGGCCATTAACAGGTGAGTTGAACCAGGTGTGTTTCTGTAAGGAAAACAATAAATGTACTGGACGCCGTCCCTCCAGGACCAGAGTTGGGCCCCTCTGACCCTCTGACATAGCACATACAGACAACCTAGCACAAGACCTGCCAGCAATTTAACTGTACACTTCAAAAATACAAATTTAATGTTGCTGTGTATATAAATACTTTAAAACCCCATCCACCTGTCTTCATCCCTTAATGCAGTTTAAATCAGTGAAATGCTAAATGCTCAATGCCATGGACACTTTTTTGGATAGTGAAAATTACCAAGAAACTATTGGAATACGTCAATTTACTATTACTATTTTGGCTGACCTGTGTTTTATGATGTAAATACGGTGAGCAAGTTCATGATGCATGTTGAAGCATTAATGTACGTGACTTATTGTGCCTCTTTCAAAAAATGAATTTTCATTTCATGTTTTTTGAACCGACAACTGATTTTAAGTTTATACACACACACACACACACACACACACATACACACACACACACATCTACATAATTTTAGAATTAATTTTATATATTTGGCTAAAGTACTAGAAATGCTTGTGTTGTTCGTGTATTCAATGAAATTGGTGTACTTTTTCTGCAAAGTATTACTATTGTTACTATTATCATTTTGATATTGATAATAGTAATAACAACAACAATAAAATGTATTTATTTATTTATTTATTTAAATGGGTCATGGTTCATGTTCAAAGCTAATGTTATTAACTGAAGGTGAGGTAAATGTTTCAGCACTTCACACTGTTCATCTTTAAACAGCAACCCTGGAAGATTACTACTACTGGCTGTGAAGCTTGTAAACACTGAGTTTTAAAAGAATTACTGACATACTTAGAAATAACGTTATCTAATCTTCAAGTGGCGAAAATAAACTGATATTGCCTGTGGCTGGGAGTTATCAAAATATAAACCATCATCGTTCTGCTTTCTTATAAAGACACTGCATAAACCTGCCCGTGTAAACGGGTTTATAGGTAGCATAGCTGACACAGTATGTGAAATGTAGCGATAACTAGCTTAGCTCTACTCTGCCAGCCTTAGTTAATATCGAATTCACAAATATGTACTTTTTTTTTTTTTAATCAAAAAAGCCATGTTGTGTCTCCTGGAGCTTCAGGTTAGCCAGCTGTAACCAGGGCTACTATACACAAACACACCCTCACTGTAGCCGTGTTTGGAGGTAAATCAGTGCGAGCCTGGAACGTTAAGGCTTAATTTTCAGCCTGGGTGGCTCTGGTGTGCAGAAAAGCTTGTTTTTAGCTGATGTAGCTTCAGAACTGAGTTGTTTTTGTTTACTGAGCCCCATTATGCCCTCCTGAGCCGGAAGGAAGCCCAGGTCTCGTGACTGGGTTCGACAGAAGCTGAAGATCCGCTTTCATCAACACTGGTGCTGGAGAAGCACAGACAGTTGCTGGAGAAGGTAGGGAGAGGTTTAACACTTCATTCTCTTCAAATTGTCGTTCTGTGGGTCCAGATATGTTTGCAGAAAAGTTCCCTTTCGCAATGTAAAATGAAAAGGTTTGGGTTATTTGCAGAATAACGGAATAACAGAATAACGTTAGTTGGAAATACTGGGCCACTTTATTTTTCCCTCTCCAGTCTTAAAAGGATATGAAGATTTGCTTTTAAAATGCATTCGTATTTATTTGATATTGATGGAAACATTTGTGTTAAAGTAAAGTAATGGATGCATTCTGTTTTGCCAACTGCTTGGTCTACTATCTCAAGCTTGCTTTAATCTCAGCTAGAAGAAATTTTAAAAAAAAAGTATTTTTTACCTATTAAGCCATTAAGGTGCATTTTACAGCAAGTTAATAAGTTTTGTCATTTTTTTCTACAGGAGAGTATTCTTCTGTGCGTGACCTTACACATCAAAGGCTGCCATGTCAGTTAATTAATGAACAGTGCTGGTGTGCTGAAATTAGGAAGATAATATAAGAATATGGAGTCCAGAAGAAGCCCCAGTCCTCCGGAAATGCCTCACCAGCAAATACAAAACAGTACACAGCAAAAGAGAACGCACCAATGCTCAGAGTGTGGCAAGAATTTTAATCGACATAGTAATCTCAAACGACACCTGAGGATTCACACTGGAGAAAAACTGTACCACTGCTCAGCGTGTGGGAAGAGCTTTAACCGACAGAGCAATTTCCAAAGACATGAAGCCATTCACACTGGTGTGAAACTATATCACTGCTTGGAATGCGGGAAGAGTTACAATCGTCAGAGTAATTTCCAGGAACATCAGCGCATTCACAGAGGCGAGAAACCGTTTTACTGCTCGGACTGCGGAAAGAGTTTTAATCGACTTAGTAATCTCCAGCTACACCAGCGCATTCACACGGGAGTGAAGCCGTATCAGTGCTCAGAGTGTGGGAAGAGTTTTAACCATCAGAGTAATCTCCAAAGACACCAGGTCATTCACACAGGAGAGAAACTGCATCACTGTCCGGAATGTGGGAAGAGTTTTTACCATCAGAGTAGTCTCCAACAGCACCAGCGTATTCACTCAGGAGAGAAACCGTATCATTGCTTAGAGTGTGGGAAGAGTTTCAACCAGTCGGGTAGTCTCCAGAAACACCAGCTAGCTCACACGGGCGAGAAACGGTATTACTGCTCCGAGTGTGGGACGAGTTTTACTCGACAGAGTAGCTTCCAAACACACCAACGCATTCACACAGGAGAAAAGCCGTTTCAGTGCTCCGAGTGTGGGAAAAGTTTTTATCATCGGAGTAATTACCAGCAACACCTGCGTATTCACACTGGAGAGAAACCATATCAGTGCTCAGACTGTGGGAAGAGCTTTAATCATAAGAGTAGCTTACAAGAGCACCTGCGCATTCACACAGGAGAGAAACCGTATCACTGCCCAGAGTGTGGGAAGAGTTTTAACCGACAGAGTAATTTCCAAACACACCTGCGCATGCACACAAGAAAAATTGCTGCCTTGAATGTGAATGTTTTGAACAAATAAGAAATTTAAAAGAGACGAGTAGGTTAAAACAGATTCATATTGAATTTTTCTTTACACTTTTTTGATATGCATGATGTAACCTATATTGTTGAGATTTAAACTAATACTAAAAAAAACTAATGTTTGGCTAAATGTAGCACAAGAGGGAACTATGTATACATAGTGCATGAAATGAAGTATAAACAAAAAAATAAGCCCCCACTGTAACATTATTAATCATGTCAGGCATGTGCAAGCCAGACTATCCTACAGAAGCTGATGCTATTGGAAAGTGGCAAAAAGTGCTTTTGTTGTGATTGTTCTGTGACCTTCAAGGCTTTACACAGCTTGATTGTTAGACACAATTAGATTCTGTATCAAGGGGAGCGCGCTGACAGCGTCTTTGTTGATCAAATTTAAGCAATATCATGTGCTTAGTTATGCTTATAAAGCAATCCTGTTGTCATTTATTTAACAAATAGCTTTGCTATTAGCTTTAGCCAACCTTTTCCCCCTTTCTATTAATCTTATTTTTTATTTAAATTTGTATAAAAAATGTTCATTTGGGTGAGTAGGAAAATTACCCAGTCTTAAAATAAAAATACACAAGGAAGTCAGTTTTGATGATCGTGTGACCAATTTTCACTTTTTGCACAAGAACACTTTTGCACACATATACATATACACACACCCACACACTATAAGGACAAAAAGTATTATACTATAGTATAATACTATAGGGACTTTCATGACACTGCAGTCAAATACATAGACTTTAACATGGAGTGGGTCCCCTTTTTACACCTATAACAGCTTCCACTCTTCTTGGAAGGTTTTCCACATGATTTTGCAGTTTTTCTGTGGGAACGTGACCCCCATTCATTCTGTAGAGCATGTATGGAGTCAGACACTGATGTTGGATGAGAAGGCCTGGCTAGCAACCTCCATTCCAGGTCATCCCAAAGGTGCTGGATGGGGTTGAGGTCAGGGCTCTGTGCGGGCCAGTTAAGTTCTTACACACCGAACTCATCCAGCCATGTCTTTAAGGACCTTGTTTTGTCACTGGGGCACAGTCATGCTGGAATAGAAAAGGTTCTTCCCAAAACTGTGTTCACAAAGTTGGAAGCAGGGCGTTCAGACTGAAATAAGGGGGCGCCTGAATTCAATAAGTAACGGGTGTGTCCCAATACTTTTGTCCTCAGTGTGTCTATATATACTTATCTCTGACATAAAGAGCCAATTACGAAGTAAACCACCTGGAAGTAGCATTGGCATTAGCCATCGGTTGTCTAAATATACACAAATCTAATATATAAACTCTGTCTGAATACTACAAAAATATTTGGGACAAAGCTAGTAAAGTGTAAGAATTTGGCTAGCATAGCTAGCTAGATATAAATAGTCTTTTAGAATTCACATTAAAAGTCCCAAACTAATTTCTTTTTAAAAACACGAATATTTATCACTAATCAGTCTGCTTCGTCTTATCCAGCTGCAGCAGTGATAAACTAACGACATGGACTACTGCAGACCCACAGCATCCTTGTTTATTTCTGTAGGATTCTCCCACTTCTGTCTGGTCGCGATTATTTTGCCTGATATGTAGCTCAAGTCCTCACACAGAACAACAGCAAATGTGACCGGCTTGGATCCACATGGTACGCAGATCAGCAGTCCGGGAAGAACAGTCCGCTCAGCTGTTTGAGGTCCTTTTTTGTTTGTTCTCCTGATTTGTCTCTCATGAAAGGCGGTTAACTGTGCTGTAGCTGCTTTGGCTCTGTGTTTAAACTCTGGGATTCGGTCTGGACGTTGATAAATGTTTCTCCTGCCTCTGCATGACCAGAAGGAGGCTGTTAAAGTGGAGGAGCAGAAGATCCGGGTTGAGTCTCTGTGCTCAGTGTTGAAGATCTAGAAGAGGAGCAGAGCTGCTGGAGGTAGGGAGCTGTACACACGTTCTACCCTGTTTCTGACTGAGCCTTACAGAAAGAAGCGTTTGGAGAGAAGCAGCCTGAAAAACATGTAAGGGGGTCTGGAAAGCTGTCCTTGTCCAGACCTGGCTGGGGAAAACAGAATCTGTTTTTGTGATAAATAACATTGCTAAATAGCATTTTATTGATACTGAGATCCTGTTATTTATTCTCACAATTCACCATCTAAGAGGAATAACGTATGATGTAATTTTGCATGTTCTGACTCCTTAAACCATGTCCACATCTTTGATATCATTTAAAGTCAAGTGGACCCTTAGTATGTATGAACACACCACAGCACACAGTGTGAACAATGTGAAATTCTTTCTCTGCATTTAACCTACTCACCAAGTGAATCAGTGGGCAGCCACTGGCACAGCGCCTGGGGAGCAGGGTGTGGGGGCGGTACCTTGCTCAAGGGTACCTCAGTGGTACCACTAGCAGTCCTGGGATTTAAACCTACGACCTTCTGATCGCAGGAGCAACTCCCTAACCACCACGGCACCAACTAAGGCAGTAGTCACCAACCCTGCTCCCTGGGATCTACCTTCCTGCAGACTCATTCTCCAGCCCTAACCTGTTGCATCTGATTACATTGTTTTCTTCAACTGGTGGATAAAAGGTAGAAGAACAGCTTTTAAATTGCACTGCCTGAGAATTTTGGCAAAATTATTCACATATTTTCCTTCTAGTGCTATAAAACATTTTTGTGTTGAGGCTGAGCAATTATATAT
>JBBPCX010000012.1:5000-15024 GCA_037974365.1 Hydrocynus forskahlii
GAGAGAGAGAGAGAAAGAGAGAGAGAGAGAGAGAGAGAGAGAGGACAAAGGGGTGAGCAGGAGAGAAGGAGAGAGAAGCGAGAGGAAAGAGAGAGGTGAGAGTGGGAAAGAGGGGAAGACAGCAGGGAGTGACGGGAGATAGTGAGAGATGGGAAAAGAAAGTGAAAGTGGGAAACAGTAGGTTATAGATCAATGGGAGAAGTAAATGGGGAGAGTGAGAAACAGAATGATGTGGCAGGGAGAGAGAAAGGGACAAGAGAGAAGTATAATGGAGAGAGGTGGCATGAGCGAGAAAAAGAAAGAGAGAGATAAGAAGAAAGAGAGGACAAAGGGGTGAGCAGGAGAGAAGGAGAGAGAAGCGAGAGGAAAGAGAGAGGTGAGAGTGGGAAAGAGGGTGGGGGGGATATCGAAAGAAGGTGAAAGAGAGAGAGAGAGAGAGGGAGAGGTAGAGAGAGAGAGACAGAGAGAGATTGTATGCTCTGCATTTTTTGGGGGGAAATTTGGAATGACACCAAACATTTGGTATCTGCCTAAAAGTCTGACCTCACTATAAATCAGTGTCTATAGATTATTCCAGAATACCATAATAGCTCTCATCTTTTCTGTTTTAAATACCAGGCCGGGTTCAAATGAGGGGAGAGTCTTCAATTTTTAAATGGAAAACACAGCCCACGGGCTGTAAAAAAAACCGCCGCTGTGACAAGCAAACAAAGAAATAAATAAATAATTAAATAATGACCGCTAACCAGCAAACACGCCTCTGTTTCTATATTTACACCCCCCTGGGTCATCTCTGTGTCTCATGCCGTGTTCGCTCCCTGCATTTTTACGCTCCGGCTTCTGCTGGTCGAGATCGTTCTATGATTAAAACCTCCTGAATCATGCGTTTCCTCAGACACCTGATCCTCTACCGGCCTTGAAACTGCTGAGCTGTCAGTCATTCCCATGAGGGCTGCACTCGTTCACCCCACCGCCACCTCCGCGGGTCCCCTGGGAACCTTCCGACTCCATCAGCAAAGGCAGACGCTAATGATGCTGGATGCAAAATATTAACCCTTCAGCGTGTAGTGTCACATGGTTGCACCGCCACTATCCATTAAAGCGTCCCGTCACACCGGTGTGTTCTGGAACATTCAACACTGAGCATTCGAACGTGTTCTAACTGCTGAGAAACACTGCAGGTTTCAGGATTACAGTCAATACACCGTCATCTTTACAGTTTTTTGAGTTTTATGTTTATAATTTTTATATCTGACAGCCAATCTGGCTGGCAGCCCAACTGACGGACACAGCAAAAACCATGCAGGACACTCAAGAGCACAACACACACACAATAAAAAAAAAATACACAAATGCTGAAAAACAATTCTTGTCAGTTTGACACGCATCAAAGCAGCACCAGCCAATGACTCTGACTAGTTGTTGTTCTGGTTACAGGCCTGAGTGTTGATCGTCCCCCCCTCCTTTTTCATTCATAACTACTATCGTACTGTAACCATAGCAACCACACCTTGCGCTGTACAACAAACATCATCATCCTGTCAAAAAAGTCAAAGTGAAAGTGACACAGCATCGAGGTGAACATCGTCTCACTGACGAGGAGACGTTTAGCTACTCTGCAGTCAGCTGGAGCAAATAGAAGAAGAGTTCACAACACAAAGGAACAGATCATTGAATTCTACTGTCACACAAGCAAAAATGTTCACATAGCAGTGGGTAGAACTCACTGAATGGGTGAACTCCCTCACTGAAGTGTCAAACTAATGCTGCTGAAATAAATGGCAGGTAATGTAGGGCTGCCACATTGTTCTCCATATGGCATTGAAAATTCCTGAACTGCCCAGACTGTCTAGTTGAGCTTTTTTGTGTGTTTACTGGTTTACCGTCAGACTGTTTATTCTTTAACCCTCAGCAGCATAATGAGGTGTCAGCGTGTTGGAAACACAGCACTGCTAAAATATGGCTTCAGAGATCTCAAACTTTTAAAATACTTAAATTTTGCGGCCTTTGGAACTTTAAGAATTGTGTCAAATGTGTTAAAATGCTGTCACATAAAAGTCAAAATAACTTAATATATTTTTATTTCTGGCCATTAAAATGTGTGAGAAGTCTTATGACAAGTTTGGGTGGGTTGTTGGGGTGTGTGTGTGTGTGTGTATGTGAGGGTGGGCGGAAGGGGTGTGTGTATGTGAGGGTGGGCGGAAGGGGTGTGTGTGAGTGTGTGGTGGGTGGAAGGGGCGTGTGTGAAGGTGGGTGTGCGTGGAAGGGGTGTATGTGAGGGTGGGGGTGGGTGGAAGGGGTGGGTCTGAGTGTCGGGGGTAGGAGTGTGTGTGAGTGTGGAGGTGAGTGGAATTGTTTTAACCAGCTCAGGCTCAAGTGTGCGGAACATTGAAAAAATGATGGTTTGATGAGTGGAAGCATTTCAAAATGTAGTTCAAATTTCATCTCTCATAATTATAGCGGTGTACGAATAGTGAAAAGGAGTAAAATAGAACAATATTTTTTTTGCAGTTAAAGAAACAGTTTGATAAAAAAAAAAAATGTACTAACTTCTCCGCTGACCCTAGATCAGTCTTTAACTGTAAACACATTCCCAGAACTCCTCTTCATCCACGCAAACCCCATCCAGCTCTTCATTAAGGTGGATCAGTCCTGTGGATGTGGTTTGGGACACAGTATGACTTACTGTGAGCTGTAAAACCTCACAGTGTTTCACAAACCACTTCAGGAGCTCTGATCTAGAGTCCGTTTCTGTGATTTCATAAATACATAGGAATCTGATCCAAGACCAGCTTTGTGAGCTTAGTGTAAACTGTGCATAGAAAGACCATCTATACTAATTTTGGACCTAATCTTTGTAGTGTAATAAAATATGTTTTAATTACTTTTTTTACTTTACACATAATTAGTAGATTAGTGGATTAATTTAAATATAACCTTTGTTGTTGGTACCTAATTTTTCCATAAAAAAATAAAATAAAATGAGGAGTTTTTGTGCAGATTTTTTCGAATAGAAAAGTAAGAGAACATTTGGATGTTTTAATGTCTTGACCATAAACACATACACACACACACGCACTCACACACACACACGCACTCACACACACGCACTCACACACACACACACACACACACACACAGACACCCATGACGTCATGCTGTGCTGCAGTGTGTGGTTTAAGGTCCCATATTTTCCACCTTGTTCTTCTGAAACGTCCCGCATGGAACAAAGTTCTACAACTGATATTCTCTCTCTCCCTCTCTCTCCATCCCACTTACTCACTTGTTCTCTCCCAATCTCGTTTTTCCTTCTCTCTCTGCTTTTTCCTTTTATCTCTCTCTCTAGCTCTTTCTCTCTCTCTGTCTTATTCTTTCTATCTCTCTTTCTCTCTATCTTTCTATATTTCGCTATCTCTCTCTTTGCTCTCTCTCCCTTCTCTCGTTTCTTCTCTTTCTTTCTCTCTCTCTCTACACAGGAGAAACTTTTAATGCCAAAGCTGGAGCATAGGTTATATTAAAGAGTGAACAAGGGAGTGTGAAGGAGAGAGTGAGTGAGAGAGTCAGAGAAAGGGAAGAAGAGAGGGACATAAATAGAGGAATAACGTTCTAGGGCTGCTGTAGATAAAACAGTATTTGCGTAGAAAACGAGAGAAAGGAAAAGATAGGGAGAGAGGAAAAGCACAAAAGAGAAAGATTTTTAGACAGAGAGAGAGAGAGAGAGAGAGAGAGAGAGAGATGATAAAAGAGTAAGAAAAACGAGATAGGAAGAGAAAGAAAGAGAGAAGAAAAGTATAAGGTTAAAGACAGAGGGATATGAAGGAGAGAAAAACGGATTGAGAGATAAAACAGAAATTCTCCAGGCTTCCTGAAGGACATTCCAAAGCTCTTTTTTAGATGTCGGCTGCCTTTTGTCATGTTCTGTGACGAGATGATCCCACACTGCTCCACTAATGCTGAGATCTTTGGGGAGGCCAATCCATGATCCATTCATTATAGTTTTTTTTCTATCGAGAGGCTTTGACTGTACTGACACACACATGCACACACATATATATTAGGGGCGTCGAATTAACTCATTAATTTCAATCAATTAATCACAGAAAAAAATAACACGTTAACAAAATTAACACTGATTAATCACATGCTGCGGTGACTATTTAAGCCAGCGGTGTTGGAAGCATTTTTAAAGTTGTGGGGACATGGAACATCCTGCTGGGGGGGACTGGAATGGAAGGGGGTGATACCTATAGCGTAGTTTTTTGTGTCCATCTTAGTTCTATCATTGTTCTTGCTGAAGCATTTTTTTATTTTTTTCCCATAGCATATTAGGTCATATTGCACATAAACAGTGCAAAAAAGGTTTTGCTATAGACACTTTTACAGCGAAAATATTTGCGATTAATTTAGACTAATTAATCAGAGAGCTTGTAATTAATTAGATTACATTTTTAATCACTTGACACACAATATGTGTGTGTGTGTGAGAGAGAGAGAGAGAGAGAGAGAGAGACAGAGAGAATGCAGCTACTCTAGTGATGCTACGGGTGATCCAGACCTTTTAGTTTGTTTTGATGCCCTTTTCTGTAGAATGTAGTCGAGAACTATCAAGTTAGCATGCTTTAAGGCGCTCTCTCTCTCTCTCTCTCTCTCTCTCTCTCTCTCTCTCTCTCTCTCTTGCAGATGTGATTTAAAGGCAGTTCTGTCCTCCCTAAGGCCGGTCAATGTGGCTGAATTATTTAAACCTGCTGCTCAGTTAATTAGATATTTAATTGACTAGCTATAGATGGATGGTGGCGTTCAGCGTACACATAAATTCATGTAACTGGATGGCAATTTGATCCCTTTGGGCGAAGATACAGCGAGGTCAGGGTTCAGAACGATGGCCATGTCCACTTGTTTCATTCTTAGACTTAGGAATAGATCAAAAGGCACTTTGCCATAGATGTACAGGAATTGTGCTGGACCTAAACTGTACTGCCGGAAGTGGCATCATGGTTTTTGATTTTTCAGTGTATCTCAGCCCAGAAATGGTGTTTCTGACGCACAATTATCTCCCGCCAGTTTATGCCCTGTCGGCTATTTAGTCAAACTGGTGCTCCGTTTTTTCTGTCAGAAAAGCTTTTGTTTTGCGGTCTTTTATTTTTTATCTTGGCATTGTTTAGCAATGAAAACCTAACCCAGCTAACTTTTTAGTGATGTCCTGGTTTACCTTTGTGTCTCTCACAGCATTAAAACTCCCACTGAAATTTATCTCCACCCCCACCAGATAGTGTTTGTACTTCATCGACATCCCAGTTGTTAGTTTGTATCTCCATTGTTGTTTTTTTGCGCACACAGTAAAAAACGTTATTTTTCCCAGTCAAAAAGCAGTGATGCAGTCAGCTCGGCTGCGGTCTGCTTTTGGCCCTGCCATCAAGAAGCTTGGGTATGGTTCGAGTACGGGTTACTTTATTTGTAATGGAAAAACATTTGTTCAAGTTACAGCGTAATTTTTGTGCAATGGGGAAAAGTGGCATAAAAATTTGGAGAAAACGGAGAAGCATGTCAGGTAGGTAACACCATGCATGCCATTGAGGGACAGTCAGTAAAATATACAAGATATTCTGCCAACTATCAGTGAATGCTGAAAGCCTAAAGTCAGTAAAGAGACTGGAGAAGAAAGGAAGTCAGATATATAATAAGGTACATGGATCAAAATCACCTTTCACAAGTGGAGGGGGAAAAACAGGAACGGAAAACCTGATTAGACTGTTAGTACTGTTGGAACATTTGAAGGCTGTGATTTCACCCAAAACCCTAAGGGTGCCAATACTTATGCACACTCCAGAGCTGTTGCTACTGTTTTCCATTTCTAAAAACTGACTGAAACCTGTTTACACCATGGCTCTACTGCTGGTGTATCTAAAACTTCCAAAAACACTTGAGTCATGTTGGTGATTGATCTGATACAGGGATTCCCAAATCCAGTCCAAAATCCAGTCCTGTACTGGATGTACAGTATCTGTCTATATACTGAAGGGGAAAAATCTTTACTAGACAGTTGACCCCTTTAGTTTCCATCCAAAACTTATGCAAGGAGATGAGTAGTAGACAATCAGTTAATTAGATCAATAGACTAACATTTCTTCTCTGAAGACCTACAAGAACCTGAGGGTTCCTTACTGGAGAAATACATTAAAAGGGTTAATACACTAGTGTTTTGCAGTCTACTCAAAACTGAGTTAGACCGTGAACTGAACAGGAACCATTTTACTCCAGCACCTCGACTTCTGTCTTAATCCTAACTATTTTTGATCACTGATTTCTCATTGCACCATCGAAAACAAGAACTTACTCATGTGGGAACCACCAAGAACTTGTGTTTTTGGTTCTAGCTCATTTTCCTCCTGCTTGGGAGGAAGTATGTATTTGGGCTAATGTACCTTGCCTGTTCATAAGCTCAATTTATCAGCTATCATCTCCAGGTCCACCAGGTGGCACTTCTAAGGGCAGTCACATTAATTTTGGACTTCCAAAATTTCCTTTTTTAATTGTGTTACTGATTTTATTTTGTTTAAACACAGTCTTAGGTAAGAATACTGAAACAATGTTCCATGAAACTACACACTGTACTGTTCTCTGCTCACATAGTATTTATAGTATTCACAACATTCCTACAGGACCACAATTTTTCTCCAGGACCTCAACATTCCTCGAAGAAGCAACATGGTCCTCCAGGATGCAACACAAGGGAACAACACGAGGGAAAAAAAACAGAACACCCCAAGACTACACAAGTGCAGACAGGACAAAACACAGAGAGCAAATACAACAAAAGAGAGAGCAAGAAAAATACTAGAGGAACAAAACAACAGGACAAGGCAACATTCGACAAAAGGAGCACAAGTTTGAATGAATACAATATTATGACATAGTGTATTCTAGCAGCAATATCGGATACAAAAAAGCATAATAGACTACAATAAATAAGAGTTGTGTATATAATATCAGCAAGATAAATAATGTACAGTATATAATAAATGAAGGGTATTTAGGGTGGCAGTTGTAGAGTAAGTTGCTTGTTTAAAGCAAAATAGCTCAACGTGTATATGCATTATGTTAGAAAAAGGAAGAAGTCCTGTTCAGGAGTGGGGTTGTGTATCTGGAGAGGGGGTATGGTTTATGATTCAGTTCTGATCAAGGAGTCTGATGGTCTGAGGGAATTTCCCATTCTGGCAGTGGAAGCTCAGATTCTACATAACTTTTTAGCAGATGGGAGAATGGAGAAGAAGTTTGAGGGGTGTGTGATAGGCAGAACTATCACCACACCACGCTGTATTGCAGCTACACAGAATAACGTAGAACAGTAAAGAAATTTGTTAAACTGTAATTGACTTTGGCTGCTACCAAAGTAAGTAGAGGACATCCATCCAGGTGTAGAACGATGACAGTGCCAGAAAGGGTTCTTTGCCATAAATGCTAATCAAGAACCAATTTTGAACCTTCCAGTGGATTGTTCTTAGAGGAATTGTTTGGAAGAACCCATAAATTGGTAATGGACCTGTGTTCAAGAGGTATAAATGTTGGTTATGGCTCTTAAAAGTTCTTTACACCCAAAGATTTCATTTATAGAATGTTTTTTAGGCTTGTCTATGGAGTCGCTCATAGGACACTTTGTGGCACCTTTTTTGTTTTGTTTGTTTTGAGAATGTGGCACCAAAGGTTCTGATACTTTGTACAGCAGAAAACGGCACTTTTCTTCCCCCACATCTCCCTATTCCTATTCTCATCCAGACGCCATTGCTCCAACTCTCCTCCAAAGCCTGCGGAATTGTTTGTCATCCCTTTCTCACTCCTTTTTCCCCTCTCAATCTCTTTCTCCGCATAAACATCTCACCCTCCCTCCTCCTCCTCCTCTTTTTCTTCTCCTTCTTCTTCTGTATCTCAGCCTGCTTCAATGGACTTTCATGACAACTCATTTCATGAAAGGTCTTCTCTCTCTCTCTCTCTCTCTCTCTCTCTCTCTCTCTCTCTCTCTCGCGCACGCTCTCGCTCTCTCTCTCTCTCTGTCATATCTCCCCACTCACTCTGCTTTGTCCTTTTCTCTTTCGCTCCTTTTCTTTTTTCCCCCACTCTTCCCAGGTAAAATATTGATGGATTTTTTATGAATCGCAATGAAAAATTCATTCACGTTCAGAAATGAAAAAGCGTAAACATCTCGCATCTGCCTATTCCTCTTGCATTCGTTATCCGTTTACATCCCCTCTCCCTCTCTCTCCCTCTCTCTCCCTCTCTCTCTTTCGCCCTCTCTTTCTCTCCCCCTCTCATTCCTCACCTGGATGGGGGAAAGAGTCTTCTGTCTCATTTTCTCCCGCTTGGCCTAATTGCTTAATTTGAACAGCTTTCTCGTCAATTAAAATGCTGTCAGAGGCAGACGGATGGGGGATGGATCAGCGGGCCGGTCAATAGCTCTGATCGATGGCTGGATGGATCAATAAGTGAATAGAGAGAGTGGCTGAGAGGCGGAAGGGAAATGAGGGGAGAAGAGAGCTCACAAAAATCATCAAGAACAACAAGAACTAAATGAACAGGACAGGCTGAAGCACAGCGGCTGTGATGAAATTTCCCCCAAACTCGATGCACACACACACACACACACACACTACAGCATAAATCTGTAACATTCAAATTCATGTATAGCATAAAACTATACCATTCAAAAATATCAGTATTTATATACAGATGAATTAATATAATATACTAATATGTATAATATAATATACTAATATAATAATATACATATGTGTGTGTGTGTGTGTGTGTGTATGTGTTTATGGGTATATATAAACAAAATTTTACATAAACTCAAATATATCAATATTTAATATTCGTATGTAGATTAGTTAAGTAATATTACATACAGACCCTGCACACACACACATAAATACACACATACACACACACACACACACACACACACACTCATTTTACAGCTCAATACGAAGCCTCTTGTCTAGAGTTTAGCTAGATGTTTTTTCTGATGGCTGAGGTTCTCACTGAGGGTCATCACTGGCTCTCTGATGCGTTACACTGTCTAATGGAGACACTTAAGAGCAGGAGGAGAAACATATGGCTTTAAATGAGAGCCATAAAAGCAGTGTTTATGCTCAAAGTGAGGCCATGATAGAAACGATAAAATCAACAAAGCAGAGGGTCCGTCCATGAAGAGCTAATCAGAGCTAGTTCACCAGCACGCCGTATCAATGATGACAAATCAATGAAAGCACTTCTACGGCAATTGGAGTGCAATCAAGAGAGAGAGAAAGGGAGGGAGAGAGAGAGACAGAGAGAGCAGAAGAGGAAGTCTCCTTCTTCTTCTCAAGACAGGGTGTGTTAATATGTACACTCTGCTGCTGAAAAAAACAGCGTGTCTTGGGATGGTGAAATGCCGCTGTACTCAGTGAAACAAGTAGAGGAATTCTGTGGAAAGTGCAAATTCTAATCTTTCAGTTCATTTATATATACATATATATATATATATATATATATATATATATACATATACACACGCTACCAGTCAAAAGTTTCAAGCTTTTATTGAAATTCAAGCAGTTCAGGTCCAATGAATATCATGAAATGGTACAAAGGACAGTGCTGAACTGCAAGAGGTTTAAAAAAGGTAAGGTTAGCCAGAAGTGGGAAATAATTCTGTAGCTCCATGCAGTACCTCTGATATGTGCCTAGTCGGTCGGGTTCGTCCTGCAGCAAGATAGTGACCCAAAACATAAGTCCAAGCTCTGCCAGAACTACCTCAGAAAAAAAAACCCCACCAGACTTAAACCCCACCGAGCTGGTTTGGGATGAACTGGACAGAAGAGTGAAAGCAAAGCAACCTTTAAGTGCCGCACACTTATGGGAACTCCTGCAACATAGTTGGGAAGAATTTTCTGCAGAATGAACAATGAGACATTGAACCGCTTGAATTTCAATACAAAAAAACAGAAAAATTGGGGGTGTTCTAAAACTTTTGAACAGTAGTGTGTGT
>JBBPCX010000012.1:26771-47940 GCA_037974365.1 Hydrocynus forskahlii
GCAGTGGATAGAGGAGATGGAGCAGTGGATGGTGGAGATGGAGCAGTGGATGGTGGAGATGGAGCAATGGATAGAGGAGATGGAGCAGTGGATGGAGCAGTAGACAGAGCAGTGGATGGTGGAGATGGGTGGAGCAATGGACGGAACAGTGGACGATGCAGTGGATGAACAGTAGATGAACCAGTGGACCGAAAAATGGATGGAGCAGTGAATGGTGACCATGGAGCCCCCCCTGGTGGAACTGGGCCTGAGCCAGGTTGTTTAAACGTAGGTGGTGTGTTTGAAGCCAAAGTCTTGCTCAAAACTAAAAAAGCATTCTGTACAAATTTGATTGCTAAGCAAAACCAACATGAATAAAAGTGTTAGCCCACCCGGATGTATTAAGGCAAGAGTGGGCAGGGTATTATTGACATTTACGAGTGGATTTCAGAGGCATAAAAATGACCTCCATACTCCATTATGTCGTCAACAACAACCCTAAAGCTGTCAACATAACATCTACCTGCAGGAGCACTCTACCTTCTTTCCCTCCTGTCTTTGCCCCTAATGAGGTCTTCCTTTTGATCCATTTTTCCTTAACCTCACCAAACCTAGACTCACCACGTAACCACCCAACACCCCAGCTCACTCAACACTTTACCTCTTTTACATTTCATTTTGACCATTTCCTTTTTTCCTTCTCCACACCCCTCCACCACACCACCCTTCCCCACTCAATATCCTTCCTTCTTCCTTCTTACCCGGCATCAATATTTCATAAACTTACAGTGACAAATTTATTTTAATGCGCCTTCCGCGTCGACGGCGAGATTGATTGGCCGATCAGGGTGGTGGCACGACGGTGTGAGGCGAGTGGTAGAGCGGAGCTTTACCGCATACATTAGTCAAAGATGGACTGCTGGAGGGAGGGAGGGAGGGAGAGGAGGGAGAGAGAGAGAGAAAGAATGTGTGTGAGAGAGAGAGAGCGAAAGGGCCAGTTGCCAAACCGGGGGAGTAGATTTATCATAGTTATGGCTTTCCTAGGCATCCATTTTCCTCAAGGCCGTTGACAGGTAGTATCTGCACAAGCCTGGGTATTGATTGACTGCCTGGTTTGCCGCTCAAATGGGCCTGGTTAGGGCGCCTCGGCATGACTCTGTGATCTCATTGGGGCCTATTGATACTATGCTCATGTAATCGTTGCTTAATGCCAGTGGGGACTCTCTGAATTGGCTAACAACTACTTGTGGTGCTTTGCTAGCATGAAAACGGCTCCTGCAACCGCTCTCGTATTCCCACCACCGACCTTGTTTTTGTTTTTTCCGTCTTCTCCATCCATCTCAGAGCAGATTTTTTAACCTCTTGTGAGAATTTTCCGCTCTCAAGATTTTAGACGTAGCTTAAAACAGAAACAGACCGTTAGCAGTAGAAAGCTAATGGACAGCTGGCCATGTAATTTAACTTCATTAACTCCCACTTTACTGGTTAATTATCCCCTTTTCTTTACGAGCTCACCCCCAGTCTACTGAAACCATTAAGAAACCCCAAATAAACCCACATTTTTGGCATCATCTTGACCTTGAAGAGATTTCCCCTTGCAAGGTTCTGGTGAGGATCAAAGACAGCAGACAGTTTGAGGCCAGTCTTTAATGGACCACTGCCCCTTCTGCTCTTCCGATGCATTGATGGTTAATCCTGCTTCTTGTCTCGTGACCTCATGCTGCTTGCGTGGTCCAAACCCATCAAGAGGCAAGTGAAAACATCCCCCCCTCATGTTCTCTGTCCCATTTTAGCAACAGCCAGCAAAACAAGGCAGGAACAAACAAGAGCAAAACAAGAGTAAGACACTAGATGCCCCTCATCCTGCTGCATGTTTCGACTGCTTAGGTAATTAGTCACCAGGAAAGAAGGGTAGGGAGTCGATTAGCATTTCTGCTTGTTAGACGGATTGTGTAAGTGCTGTCTTGGAGTGTTTCTGAGATAAGGGGTGGGGGTCATAGTGTTGCGTATGCAATGGGAAGTGGAAATCACTGGAATCTGGAGTTCTGCTCAACTTTGAAGAAGGGGATCACTGAAACCTTGAAAGCCATCCTGATATGTTTGATATAAAACATGTCCATAGAGCTCAAGGGAATGTTGGAAATTTACCAGATTTTCCAAGAAGGAGGCCTGAAAGGTCCCATGACATGAAAATTTCACTTTGTGAGATTTAACATTAATACGAGAATGAGAATGAGAATGGGTAAACTTTGAGGAGTCTTACAGCAACAGGGCTATAGGCACTGATCTCAACTGCTTGGCTATCAAGGAAATATCCCGAATCTCAGACGAATACAACTGTCTTTTACCAGCTAGCTGGCTCCTCCCCCACCCTCCACCTTGCCCCGCCTTTCTCCCCTTGCGTGGGAACAGCACTGGTGGCTCACACCTGGGTCCATTCACCTGCTTTACTATCTCCTTCTCCTTCTCTATCTCTCTTACACACACACAGGCCCAGAGAGGAGAAAGGAAAATGAGGGTACACAGGACATATGGTTTCACACTTTCATTCCAGTGGACCCGAAGACCTTGTATGTAATACAAATGTGAAGGGCGGGGAGCACGGGGGGAGGTAAATGTGAATGCTTTCTGATTTATGTTCCTCACAGAAAATGAGCCAAGGCCAATGAATCTCAGTTTGAAAAAATAATTATTTGTATAATTTTTCTTAAGCTAAAAACTGAAAACGGGTCCCACAGACCTGAAGACCTTATAAGGGTTAAAGCTACAGACACAGAAATGGCATGTCCTAGGGAAATCTCATTGTGGGACTGGCTCAAAGTGGCTGTAATTCCGCACCAAGGCTGAACTTCGGAAAGAGACTTCAAATACAGTATTAGGGGCCCACTAAGACCTTTATAAAAGCATAAAAAATCAGCACGTCTTGAAGACCTTGAGGAAAATTGTGACTGCTCTTGATGCTCATATGCAAATGTTTGTCACATTTTATATTTCACTGTTTTCACTGAAAATCAAATATAGAATAATTATGTTAACTAAATATATGTTTTGCTCTAGAATGTAGGCCTACGGAAAAATGCACTTCTTGGGTTTTGCGTACTACTGTACACACTGCATACACAAATGGTTGAAAGTTGCTTGAAGAAAACGATTAACTCTGATTAAGACTAGTCAAGATGTTTTTCTGTATTTACTTACTATTTTGAGGGTTCTGCTATTGCTACGAGTCATAGAACCTTTAATAATAACATTTTAAAAATACTTTAGTTTTCTTTTTCTCAGAGGAGAATGTCCAAGCCAATTTAAAAACGAATTATTTTTTTCATCGTCAGTTCCACATGGGGGTGCATTGGGTAGTAATGTTCCCTCAAAGGAACGTCTTAGGTTTGATTCCTTGTTGGGCGGCTGAGAGTCCTTTCTTTGTGTTTTGAACATTCGTATATTTTTACTATGTCTGTTTGTATTTTCACCAGGAGTTCCAGGTTCCTCCCATGGGCAAAACACATGTTCCTCAGGTGGACCAGAGATGCTAAATTGCCCTGAGGTGTGAATTTGTGTCTGTCCTGTGATAGGCTGGCAACAACCTGGTTGGGATAAGTGGCTCAGAAAGAAACGAATAGAATTCCATACACTTGCCAAAACTCCTCCAATCACACTAACACTGGGAGAGTGAAGGTGAGAATATTCTTCCATTGACTCTTTAATGGTTCTTTAAGTCACATGAGGCTCCACCACATCTTTACAAACCCAGACCATCAGAAATGAATAGCTAACTACATCACATCATATCACATCACTTGGCTGGTCGGTCCATCTGTCACGTTGCAGAGACAAGGGACAGAGATGCAGTTACAGGTTTCCATGACTTATTTTCAAAAGACAATCAAAAAAGGCACGAGGGCCTACATACAAACCAAAGAACCCCAACAGAACACTAAGGCAAAAAAAGATGGTGGACCAACACCGGTACCACAAAACAAAGACTCTTAAATACAAACAGATCTAAACCAAGGAAAAATCAAAACACTAACCATGGTCCTGACAGATGTAGAACTGAGACATGTCCCTACTAGTATCCAGTGATTACTGAACTGTCCCTGGGAATAATTTTAAACAAAAAACATTTTGAATTATTTTTGTTTAAAAACAGTATAAAACAGTATTTTTCATGTTTAGATGGAACTATAAATATCTAGATTGTTGGAGTGAAAAGGTAACTATACCTGCCTTAAAATGTACTTCAGGAATCCAATCAGGTGACAAAGTAAAATAAAGGATTTCTTGTGTTCTGTGATCACAGTACTTCATTATTGATTATGTCGATGACAGTTCCAGCCTGTAGTTTCCCTCACACACGTAATATCTAAATGTACTTTGATGTTAATGTATTAAAGTTGTTAGTGAATGCACTATGACTGGAGCAGAGTTACTGCTTCAATGTCAAAATCAAACGTATGCCTTGACTGAGAAGCACATTGAAATTGCATTTAGCTCAAGAGGACCATCTTCTATTCAGTAAAACTTTTGTTTATTGACTGTTATAAAGATGAAAAAAACAGAATAGAAAGATCTTACACAGCCTCCCTGGACAGTAAATGTAAGCTTTGTGTGGTCTCTGTGGTGGAATTTCTCACCAAGGTGTTGCTCTTCTCTGGAGACTTCCAGCATATTGGTGCTTTCCCACACTGATCCACAGTCCGAACACCATAGCTCAAAACCTCACCCCGAACACTGACACATTCTGATGACTGCAGAATGCCGGCATGGGTCATCATTTCCTTCCAGCACCAAGGCTTTCCAGACCTGAATCAAATTTAGGGCATCATGACCAAGATATTAGAGCACGATCTTGAAAAGAAAGCTCTTTTTTATGCTTAGGCCCTAGAAGGGTCAAGTCAAGTCAAGTCAACATAATTATCATTTACATTTTAAAACAACTGAAATTGACTGCAAGTGCTGTACAAATTAAAAAGGTAAAAGTATAAAAACAATAAAACAATAAAAAAAAATTACCTACTCTTAAAAGCAACAGAAAAGTTGCTGTGTTTTACGACAAAACTTTAGAAAGAAATATTGCAGAATGCAGTATATGATAAATAAACGTTCAGTATGCCACATCTCCCCTCTTTCTCCATATTTTCTTGTTTGCATTTATTCTAAGGTTAACTTTTTTGGCAGAAGGACTTTGTCGCACACGGAGTGAAGTGGTGAAAACTTTTGCACAGGACTGTATTTGTCTATTAGTGTGAAGGACCAAATGTAGTGATCTTTTAGAGTCAAGCGGCAAGGCCACACATGCTTCCCTCTTCACATTTCCTGTTCCTCACAGCCTCCGAAAGAAAAGGAGCCGCCTCCTGCCTCGTTCGTCCTTTTTCTTCTTTTAAGCATTTGTTTATTTATTTACTCCCAGTATCTGTCTCTGTCTTACCCGAGCAGGCAGGAGAATGACAGAACGTGCCTGACTCCTCCTTAAATCACCTCCTGACAGAGAGAGAGAGAGAGAGAGAGAGAGAGAAAGAGAGAAAGAGAGCTATAGAACGAGAGGGATGGGGGGGATGAAGGGGGTGGGGGGTTAGTGCGTATTAAGAATGAACCTATCAATCCCGGCTGCCTATTACCCAGCACGAGATGCGCCTCGATACGAAGACGCCTAGTTAGCGCGCTTGTTCCAAATTAATAAAACGCGGCTCACGGGCAGCTGCCAGGGACGCCGCTGGTTATTGATTAAAGCGTGTCAGGAAAAATAGAAGTCTGCGCCATTAAAAGTACAAATTATGTGGCGCGTGTGCGGCATGGGGGCTCAGTGTGGGAAGCAAGAATAGATAAGAAAAGTGACTAAACTACTCCTCTCTCTGTGCTTTCTGTAAGGGGTACATACAGTTTTCTGTGAGTACTTTATATATGTATGCATCTATCTCTATATATACATAGATAATTCCTGAACCTGACAAGTTTCATGATTTTTTGTTTGTGAAGCCACATAGTGACCTACATAAGCAGAACAAAGCACATCTAACTTAAAACCAGTGAAGAAACAAGTGCAGATGATTCCAGTTGATTAGGCGGTGATCAGTATACTGCTGGTACTGAATGCTGAGTAGTTGGAACTCCTTTATCTAGGCACCTTGTAGCTTTAGGCATTTTCCATCCACGCTGGGACTTCTTACCAAACTTAAGAAACAACGAGAACAAAATCAAGGCTTTGGTTCTTCTACCATGCAACTGAGGCAAAAAGGGTCAATGGTACAATTAGATGGTAATTAGGGCAGAAGGGGTCAGGGTGCATAGGCCACAAGAGGCAAAAGGGACACTATGTTAGTAAACGGGATTGAGCAATAATGAAAAATATAGGGCATTCATATAGAAATAAGGGGTGTAATATACTAGAAAATGCCAGGGCATAATCTGTAGTGCTGTTATAATGTATTATAATCAAAGTTAAGGTACTCCTTTTTTAACTCTTAGAACATGAGTGGCCTGGATCTCCCCGCAAGTGGGTGGGGAAATCCTGCAGAGAGAGGGGGGGAGGGATGCGGAGAGCGGCCGGGTGGTGCTGCGCCGAGTGTAAGAGCAGCAAACAGTGAGTGTGCAGGAGAGTAAACCCCGGTTTTACACTATTTTACACCATTTTCATTTGTTGAAAAATGAAAAAACATGACAGAAATGTCCCTTCTCTTTTTTAATGTAAATGTTTTGGAAATCTTCAGTTTACACACACACTAGTATTATAATGAGATGTTGAAAAACTGTTTAAAAACTTGAACTATGTACAAATATTAACAATTACAAATAAGTGAGTTCCAGGAATTAATGCATTTACTGTTACACTCTGTCTGCACCATAGTGAACAGTGCTGTTTATGCCCCCCCAAACTCTCACCCACTGCTTCCACCCACCCCCGCACTCCCACACACCACTTCCACCCACCTATACACTAACACACACACCTTCCACCCACTCCCACACTCACACACACGCGTTTGGGCATCACCTTCACAATCATCATCATAACCATCATCATCATCATTATCATCATCATCATTGTAATCATCATCATCACCACCATCACCATCATTATCACCTCCATCACCACCTTCACCATCATCATCATCATCATCATCACCATCATCACCTTCATCATCATCATCATCACCATCATAGCATCATCATCATAATCTTCATCACCATCATAACCATCATCATCATCATTACATTCATCACCATCATCATCATAATATCATCACCATCATCATCATCATCATCATCACCATCATAACCATCATAACCATCATTATCATCCAAAGTAGTGCTTTCAACCTCCACTGCTGCACAGCTGCTGCCTTCTTATCCTCAGAAGGCCATTGCCTGTCTGAATGACTTAATATTAGTGATTAAGTGATTAGGTTTGAACAAGAGACTGTAAATAATGAACGTGTGAGAAAATTATGAATTAAATTAAATCATTTTGCTGAGACATTCACTAAATTACATTTAAACTAAGATGACTGCTTTCCAGCCGACCTCAAACCACATTTCGTTTTGTCTGGACGTGTCTGAGTGATTATGTAATGTGATTAAAGTTATTACGAGAGAGAGAGAGAGAGAGAGAGAGAGAGAGAGAGAGAGAGAGAGAGAGAGAGAGAAAGCAAGGAAAGGAGAGCAGAAATATTAAGGTGGGAAGACATAGAAGGAGAAAAACAGAAAGAGAGTGAGAGTAAGAGACAAAATAAACAGAGACACACAGATGGAGATAAAAGACAGGCAGCAGTTGAGAGACAGAAAAGCCAAGACTCTTAAAGAGAGGGAGAGACAGAGAGAGTAAGAGAGAGAGAGACAGAGAGAGAGAGAGAAAGAGAGAGAGAGAGAGAGAGAGAAATTATGTCCTATTCTCTCTGATGGTGTCATCAGTGCTACAGTGTTAAGTGATTTAACGACTAATAATTTACAGAAACGGTAAATGGGGGAAATTATGAATTGGAGGTGTGACATCATCTTCTTCGTAGATGATCTCTCCCTCTCTCTCTGTGTCTCTCTCTCTGTTCTGCTGTAGTCGTGCACTCTGTATGAAAAGCAGCTACTTCATTCTGTAATAAAGTAGATTAAATAATTCTGACACAGAGCCATATGGCCAGAGAGAGAGAGAGAGAGAGAGAGAGAGAGAGAGAGAGAGAGAGAGAGAGAGAGAGAAAGTGAGAGAGACAGAACTAAAGAGAGAAGAGATAAAGAGAAGGAGAGGCAGACAAACACATAGACAAACAGAGGCAGATGTACAGATTATAAATCAGTCTGTAGTTTATCAGTATGTTGTTTATTAGTTAGTAGTTTGTGTTTATTATTATATTGTTTATTCGATTGTAGCTAATTAGTGTGTAGTTGTGTGTGAGAATGGTGGATTAACAAGCTTTGTGTTCAGCTTCACAGGGTCTTACCATCAGTCTGTATGTGTGTGTGTGTGTGTGTGTGTGTGTGTGAGTGTGTGTGTGTGTGAGTGTGTGTGTGTGTGTGTGTGTGGAGGAAAACATAAGCTGAAAGATGGCTTTTGTTTACGAGTGAGGCAGTGGGGGGTTGAGGGACCATCCACGATAATTTACAGCGCAACACACACACACACACACACATGCACAGAGTGATGCAGACACACTCAGTCTGGGAACCCCAGGCCACCACACACACATATGCATTCATGCTCACACACACACACACACACACATACGTGTCTCATCCCCACCTGACAGGTCATTAATCTCTTGATGTGATTCAGAAAAAGAAAGAGAGAAAGGAGAGACAGAGCTCTTTGTATTTTACTGATGTCTGGAAAACACTCTTTTTTTGCGTTTTTATGAATTTTTAAAGTCTCTTATTGCTGTTGTTGTTATTGTTGTTGTCTTCATTCGGCCCAGACAATAGAGAGTGACTGTCTGATATTCAGAAATAAGTGAACAGAAAAAGCTCTTCCTTCTCTCCTTCATTGTCACCAGAATGTCACACAACCTCCCCAGCATCTGTTACCATGACTCCAATTAACCTGATTAACATTATTAACATTAATAAACTTCGCAAACTTTACACTGTAAGCTGTGTTTCTTAAACTACAAAGGAGAGAGAAAAGACAAAAGAGAAAAGACAAGACAATAATTAGAGAGAGAAGGAGGATGGAAAGAGTGGAAAAATAGAGAAAGAAAAGGAGAGGAAAAAGAGTTCAAGAAGAGAGACACAGAGAGAGATGGAAAGGGAAGAGAGAGAGAAGAATGACAGAAAACAAGAGTAGAGAAATATAGATGAGAGAGACAGAGAGGCAGAGAGAGAGAGAGGAGAAAGAGAGAACATAAGAAAAAAAAAAGAGAAAGACAGGGAAACATAAAGAATGAGAGATTGAGAGGGAAATACAGAAAGATCAAAAGAAGAAGAAAAAGGAGTGAAAGAAAAATGCAGAGAGAGAGACAGAGAGCGAGAGAGAGAGAGAGAGAGAGAGAAAGAAAGAGAGAGAGAGAGAGAGAGAGAAAGAAAGAGAGAGAGAGAGAGAGAGTTTATACTATGTTATATAATGTCTCTAATTGCTTAATGAATGAGCAACACAGGAAGAGCCCTGTCACCAATTCATATGCAGGGAACATATGTATTGGCGTCTGTGTGAAGTTACCTGACCCCAAACGTGTGTTGATTTAATCCTGTGTTCCACACTAAAATGTAACAATATAACAATATATATATTTAACAATATATATTTTGCTCTTGTATTTGCTCTGGTTGCACTGCCTGACTGCAAAGTGGCAGAGAATATAAATACCTCATAAATATGGTTTACAAAGGCATGTAACCAAACAACAGCTCTGCTGAGTTGTTTGCTGGTGTCTGTGTATCTTTGTTGTGTGTGTTGTGCTCTTGAGTGTCCTTCATGGCGCTTGCTCCATCCGTCCGTTGGGCCATCGGCTGCTCAGACGCAGCACGAGTTTAGTGTGATTTAGTAATGGATCCACTATCTGATATAAAATACTATAAATGTAAAACCCTGAGTGTAAAGATGACGATGTATTGACTGTAATCTTGAATCTCCATTAACCTGCAGTGTTAGTCAGTAGTTTGAATGCCTTAGAATGTTCAGTGTTGGACGTTCCAAAATGGGACACTCTAACGGAAAACAGTCTGGCAGCGCAAGCATATGACGCTACGTGCTGAAGGGTTAAATACTGTAAAAACAGTCTTTGCAACATGTAATGAACTGGTGACTTGTTCAGGGTGTTCCTCAACCTAACCCCTCACCCACTCTAGTTAGGATAAGCTCAGAGAATGGATGGATGGGTTACATGCATCAAAATGAAAATCCAGCTCTCTATATCCAATTTTCTTTATTTATGGAAAATCGTCTGTATGTAAATGCATTCACTGAATTAAAGGGCTGGACATCAAAGGGTTAAAGTCGGGACTCTGTCTGGCATTGAGTGTGTGTGTGTGTGTGTGTGTGTGTGTGTGTGCGTGTGTGTGCTCACTGGTGCGTGTGCGTTTGTGTGTTTATGTGATGCAGTGTGTCATCTGGCAACATGGCCCAACAGCCCCCCAGTGTGAAATGAGTGGAAGAGCGCGAGCGTGTGGTGTGTGTGTGTGTGTGTGTGTGTGTGTTGGAGCTGAATCAGCAGGAAGCTGCTCCTAATCACCGCTGCTCATCTGTTAATGGAGTTAATGAAGAATGTGACAAAAGCTGAAAGGCGCTGATAGAGGAGAAGTTCCAGCACACTGAGTAGAACTTCTGTTCTCTCTCTCTCTTGCTCGTCAGTCCCCTGCTTCCATCCATCCTCTCATCCTTCCACTCTCTCCTCCCTCAGTTGCTCTTCTGCCTGCCGTTCCATGGTTGAGATGAAGCTCCTAAGTGGATCTCAACCTGGATCACAACTCTGTATCACCAGGAGAGCCTGGAAGTGTCTGTATAACTCTTTTAAAGTGATAGATAAGCCGAACAGTGCATTTATATATAATTTCTTCACAGTTCTCCAGGCTTCCTGAAAGACTTTCAAAGACTCTCCATTTTCAGTCCAGTTCCTGAACCTGACCAGTTTCAGAGGAATGTTTTTTGTTTGTTAAGCTAGATATGAATCATTCAATCAGGACAAAGCATCTAACCTAACACCTGAACCAGCGAAGAAATAGGTGCAGATGATTACAGATGATCAGGCGGTGATCAGTATACTGGTGGTGCTGAATGCTAAGTGGTTGGAACTCCTTTATCTAGGTTCCTTGTATCTTTAGGCACTTTGCAGCCTGTCGCAGTGAAACATTTGTTCCCATTTCTTTTATTTAATCTACTCAATATTCCAGAGATAAGATAAGTTTGATGGGCATATAAAAATATTTTTGTACCAACAAGTTTATTCAAAGCAAAATCTGAAGAAATAAGGGGTGGTTCAAGATTTCCACAGTAATGTAGATAATCATTTAATATTAACTAATTATTGTACATCATAAAAAAGAGCTTTTCTGTTTATAGAACCGTTAATTTTTCTGGTCATATAGAACTGTGAACTTTCAAAGAACCACTTGAGTGCATAAATGATTCTTTCGTCTTTGTTTTTTTGTCTCTGTAGTCGAAAACTTTTATGTGTTTGTAAATTACCTTTTTTAAATGGTTCTATGGTGTTGAAAAGGTTTCCACCTTTGTTAGAAGTCAATGAAGCTTTTTTCCTAAATACTTATAAAAGCACTTTGCTAAATTGTGTTTATACCATGCTGATCAATAACATTAAAAATGCTTTCAGAAATCTGTATACTCAAAAATATGTATCAATTTTTCAAAATACAAAACTGGTAATAAAATTATAAAGTCTAAAAAAATGTACAGCCTGAAAAAGGCTGTATGACATTATTATTATTATTATTATTATTATTATTATTATTACAGAGCTCCTGTACCACTCCATCACTGCAGTGGTTCTCCATTAGAATTAAAATTCTAACAAAGTCAAAACTGGTCCAGTACTTTCTGACCAATCAAATCTCATTCGACCACCTTAGCCTCTTAGAGCATCAAGAACAGCGCAAATCAATCAAGGCTTTTCTCAGTTTTGGCGATAAAGTTGTGGAATAACTTCCCCTAACCATCAGAAATACTGAGACCTTACTGTTTTCAGATGTAGACTGAAGACCCTCCTCATCACTGAGCACTGAGGAGAACATCTGCTTGTTCACATCATAAATAAACTAACACAAGCTTCTCAAATAATGTAAAGAAAAACTGTCATCTGTGTGTGATCTGTGGTGGATGTGTTTTCCTCTAGACTCCAATCCACAGATGAATGTCATTCTGTATAAGAGCTTCTGACAAATGCTGAAAAATGTTACTATTATTGCTATTATTATTATTATTATTATTATTTATGAAAGATGTTGAATTATTGTTTTTTTTATCAACAACAATTTGTATCCATTTATAAAGTTTGTTTATTTGAAATGTTTTTTTCTGTATATCTTATTATCTTAGTTAAGTCTCTTCAAATTTTTCTTTCATTAAACTTATTGGATACCTTTAAAACAAAATCGTATGGGTTCATGTCTCATTTCACTACATTCACAAAATACTGGTATAAATATATATGTGACAAATAAAGAATTTTGACTCTCAAATCTTGTTATAATGATTACAATAATGATCAATGCTATTACTGCTACGGGTACTACTACTACTACTAATAGATTTGTATTGTGCTTATTAATAACCTAATTAAACAAAATACTGTAATATTATTATTAACCATAATATTGAACTACTAAGTACAGCATTATAGATTGAAAATATCACTTTCAGTAAATTATAAAGGCCTAATAATAATAATAATAATAATAATGATAATAATAATAAAACAAAAACAATACAATGTTTGTAATAAAATCAATAAACCACTGTACTGTGGCAAACTCTTAGGCAGGTGCAAAAATAATATTTAAAAACTGTTTAGATGAGCAATGAGTGTTTTAATACTAAATATACTAAATAAAACAAAACAGAATAAGTACAAATAATAGCAATTTTCTGTACATCAGTGTGTTCCTTTTGGAAGGCCAGTATTACTCAGTTAGTCCTTCTTTAAATTACTTCAGGAGCTGCTGATGAAATTTCACGAATCCAAACATCTGGAGGATCCGAGGAGAACTCTGGAACCTGTGTACTTCACACAGTTCACAAAATATCAAATACTTTTTTACAAACAAAACAAATCTTGATACCTTTTACCACCTTCTTAATTGTTTGAATTTATTCTAATGTTAACTTGTCTAGCCGTAATACACTTTATGGCTTTAAACAATTTGCATAGGTGCCCAAGACTTGCACTGTATTGTATAAACTTTATTCAGGGGAAATTTAACCTCAAACAATGCTAAAGTGGCTAAATGTGGATGAAAGTGATGCACGTTTAACTGACAACACCCTCTTCCATTCACTGAAATGGACACTGTGCAATGCCAGCATGCTCCAATTACACCTAAATATGGGCTTTCCCATGATCCTCCACTACACCTTCCTCCCTCCTCCACTTAGCACATGACAGACCTGGTTAGGCTAATGAGGAGCGAGAGAAAGACTTTTCGCACCTTTTCGCTGTTTAATCAACGGTGTCAAGCTCCGTATCTATCTCTCTATTTCGGTCCATTAGAGACGACAAGGTTTTGATTAGCTTCTTCATCTCCGCAGATTGAGATATTAATGCGCTGCAGTAATGCGTCCTGTGTGATATAAATGAGCAGGTTTTTTTCCCTGCCACTAATCTGCAAGAAAGAAGAGCTACCAGGGACTGCATATAATTTTTATGTATCATCATGGTTAATACTCACTGTTAGCACCACTTAACATCGCCTGCCATCATCGTTCAGCAGTTGATCAGCAAGATCAGTCATCGTTGTGTGGTTCAACAGATAATCACCTTTAATGAGTTTTAGCATGTAATAATTCACACTTGTGTTGCAGAGATTCCCAGTGCTAGTGGGGATCCCATGCGATACACCTGTGTTAGCAGGGGAGGCAACTTAAAGCAACTGAATGCGCTAATTAGAAGGGCTGTCCAAGTTCTCTTGGATGCATAATGACAGAAACTTTACTTATTCTCAAGAAATTGCAGGCTTAGTTTGGTCAAACAGGGCTAAGGTGGGTAACAATGTTTAACGGCTAATGATCAACGCTATTCTTACCTGAAATGCACTTTCTGGTCGATTTCAATATGGTTGAAGAGCATCCAGATAATCCTCTCATACTGAGACAATTTTTTAACTGCATGCACTGTAATGCAATCTGTATGTGTCCCGGGTGGGCTCATACTACTATGCTTTCTCCAGACATAACCTGGTGAACAATGAGGTGACCAGAAAAAAGTAATTGTTTAATGCAAGGTGTAAATGTTAAGTGAGCTTGCAGTTAAATTGGAGACCAAACGCAGTGTTTGTGGTGGACTGAGGGTAAAACAGATATGCAGCGTGCAAGTAAATGTTAAAACTCAGAGTTCAAATATACTTTCACCAGCTACTTTTTCCCAACTCTTATGTGTTGGGACTGAGCAAAAATATGGACCATCAGGAGAGTGGAAGGTGTGTGTGTGAGCACAGGGGTAGGCAGAAATGGCGTGTGTCTCACTGTTGACTATCTTACATATTAATACTAATATATGTTTGTGGGGCAGCTGTTGGCCTGGAAGTTAGGGAGTTACCCAAGCAATTGGAAGATCGTGGGTTAAAATCCCAAAACTGCCAGTGGCACCACTGAGGTACCCTTGAGCAAGGCACTGTCCCTAGCCACTGCTCCCCAGGCACTGCAGGTCCCGTTCCCACACACTGCTCCCCAGGCACTGCAGGTCCCGTTCCCACACACTGCTCCCCAGGCACTGCAGGTCCCGTTCCCACACACTGCTCCCCAGGTGCTGCTTCACTCAGCTCAATGGGTTAAATCCAGAGAACAATTTCATACCATTCACATTGTGTGATATGCTGTGTTGTGTTCATGCATGACATAGAATGGCCACAATGTTTTTACACTTTTACAGAGAAAAAGTGGAATGTTTTAACTAATTTTCTTTTTGATTTTTGAGTAGTCCATTTTTTTTTTTTTTTTGAGTAGTCAATTGTGTCCAAATAGTTGTTCAAAATATGAAAATGATCTTTTTATCACATTGGCAAAGTTATGGAGAAAGAACGACACTTGAAAAGAATAAGTAATGCAGGAATGGGGAAAAATACCCTCAGGTTTCTCAGGGTTAAAGTCTGTATTGTGTGAGAAGTAGACCATTTTCAGCCCAGCAGTGACACTGACATGGTAGTGGGATGGTAGTGTGTGCTCCACCGGTACGAGGCACACCACCCAAATATATCCAGATAATGGCATCTCTTACACACACCATCCATCAACAGATCATCTATGTACCGGTATGGTTTAGGTACAGCATTTCCCATGGTATACCTGTGGGAAAATACCTTAAATGCACCACCAGCAAGGTGGAGCTGCAGGGGAAGAGTTTCCCATAAAATGGCCAATGAGTGTATATTTAACTTTATGTTTCCAAGCCACATTTAGCTGAAGAAAGGCCAGGCCTCACCTCCATCTTTCCCACGCTTGTGGTTATGTAACCGTCATTAACCTGTGTGTAGCTGGCAATGGTCTAAAATCTGCTGTTAGGCTGGACACTCTGGAGCTTCCTGTGCTTCTTTTCACCTTTCTAACAACAGCTACATCACATTCTGTGCATCTGCCACCCATGCTACTGTGGAACGGGCTACACACACACACACACACACACACACATGCACACACAGGATCCACCTGTTCAATGGCCCATGCTGCCCTTCCATCCTGTCCTAAAGGCTGTCCTCCTAGGTTTCTGGCACACTTTAATGGCCTATCATGAATGGGCCAGAGGTTGAAGATCATCACGGTCACGGGTCATGGATGTAGGGACTGCCTGTGGTCATTTCTGGAAAGAGGTGAGGGCGAGCAAGGCAATTTAGATACGAGGACTGCCCATTATCTACAGCAAGACCATTCAGCGAGGAAAGAGCAGGACGTCTATGCAGTGGTGAATAATTACAGTTAAGTTCCGCTGAAGGAAGTGCTGCTGTTGATCTTGGACGATTGAATTGTATCATTCATAGAAAAGAGACAAAGAACTGTCAGGGGCGGGAATACTGGGACAAATGGATTTTGGTTCAAACCCTTTTGGGATCTTTCGCATATTCTAGTGAAAGATAGCAAAGGCATTTTGAGGACTAATTCTGGGCAGGGGGAGGGGCTCAGTATTGCAGTTCTGTCTTCATAACCATGGTCCTTTGTGGGTGATCTGGGTACGATTTGTTAAACATTTGGCAAAGGACTGTGTCAATACTCACTGGGTTTGCCTGCTTTAAAACTCACCCCCAAATTCCACTAGTATGTGCGTTTTAGTACAACTGATGACACAAACAACACAAGCGTGCCAAATTGGAATTTGTTGAAAGGACTTTTTTAGAAGGCTTGTTTAGAAATTTAACACTCAGTTTGCACCCACACTAATAAGTCTATGTTCCCGCCAACATTAAGTCCAAATGTTTTCATGGCTGTCCCTAGATGTTCTCGTTAGGAGGTCCTTCGAGACCACATTTGAACTTTCTTGTATGTTCTTCCAATACAAAACTGAAAACAAGTAATAATGCAGCAAAGCGAACCAAATGCCTCATAGTTGACTGTACCGTATTGCCTTAACTAATATGTCTGTAAGAAACAGATTTTTAAGAGGACCCAAAACATTAGATTAGATGTGAAGTGATAAAGCAAAACAAAAAATTCTGCCAATGTTAAAAGGTAAGGTGCAAGAACCCTTCCAGATATTTGCTATTTTGAATTGAATATTTTCAATTTACAAGCATCTTTTTTAAAGGGAATTTTTGTATCGAAATAATATAGTTATGCTTTTCTAATACAATGTAAAACATTCTGGCCACTGTTTCTCTAGATTGGAGGAATTTTACCTGAGCTCTGCTAATTCCTAGTATAAGCTACTACTAATGGCTAGCAAGCTAGGTAGGTGGTACACTTGGCCAGGTCAAGAAAACAAAGGAAAAAATAACTACTCCTAGAGATGCAAAACATAGGACTTAGTTACCCATTGCCTGTCATGAACCATGTTTTAATGTGTTAAATGATTCTAAAAGTTTAATTAAATGTTACGTTTTTTATTGTAATTTTTACATTTTTATCTGGTTACTTTCCAGCACTGCCCCTAGTGGAAGTTCTGGTGAAGTTCTGGATAAATATTGCACCTTGTCTATTTTCATAGCTATGCTACACCAAGCCATGTTCTATTCAGGTGAAGACAAAATCTGTGAAATTTGTATTTTGAGCTGATTTTTAAAGCATATTTCACTTCAATAGCAATGCAATTGTCTGGCTGTGCATTACCAGACAATGGGTGGATTTATTTAGGTGGCTTTAACAACCTTAAGATAAGATAAGATGAACCTTTATTATTCCCACAAGTGAAATTAAGCTTGGTTAAGGATGAAATAAAATACAAACCAATGGCTTCAATACCTCATGTATGAAACTGCATAGACCATGATGTGAGACATTATCGAGCCTGATACAATGTTAGCTATTACCATTCTCTTGTGCAGCTAATCTGTATAAGAGCTAAGAGGGTAAGAGCCCTTGTTGTTTAGATCTGGTATGTGGCTGGTTAACCCGCAGAACCCGTACACACTCTCTCGCTGACTCATCAGGACTTTACTGGACGTGCTGTTTATATCTCTCAACCTCGCTGTCCCTCCTCTCCTCTCTTATCGTGTCACACGTCCTCCTCTAAATCATCTCGTTTCTTCCTGATCCATTTGGGCCGATGCCTATCAAACTGCTGGCAGAAACAAAGGCAGCCGTGAGAAATAAAGGGTCATTTCTAGAACAGGGTTACTGGGGTAACCTTGAGACAATGTGTGTGTGTGTGTGTGTGTGTGTGTGTGTGTGTGTGTTTGTGTGAGTGGTGTCTGTTTGTACAAATGATGGTCATGAATGTCTAAAAAACATTTTTGAAAAAGGAATATCAATTGATTTTTATTCCTAAAAGGTTACATACATACATCCATACATACATATATCTCATATAATAAATCTATACACACATATTATTATGTCTGCAGCCCCTGTCTGTAGGGCCGGCGTCAGAGTGGATCTACTGGGCTAGCATCTAACTGACTATGGGGGGGCACTATCGATCGTGAACTATATTCATATGATCGACACTAGAGTGTGTAGGGGGGGCGTGGTGACTCGCTAGGGGGGGCAATGCCTTCGAATGCCCCGCCCCTGACGCCAGCACTGCCTGTCTGATTAGTGTAAAGGTGTTTACGTGGGCACTGGAGGGTTAAACACAAGTTACATTTGAATTTATGCAAACAAACCAGAATGTAGTGAAAAGAATCAAGATTAGTTTTGTTTGTCAGCAGTAGTGGATGTTTGGCAGTCAGAAGAACAGGTTCGGGTCCAGATTTCTCCTCTAGTTGCGTCTAGTTACTGCCTGGATGTGTGAAGCTCCATCAGCAGCTACTGATTTAATCAAATAAAGGACTGATTGAGACCAGTCAGGAGTTTGATGGAGCACAATACTGTATATATTTGCACCGTACTGTATACAGCTATACAGTATTTTTCTGTATTTTGCCTTGAATCACCTCATTGGTGCAAAAATATAATTTTCTGCCTGTCTTATCTTTGACACAGTGTGTAGAATAAATGAAATAAATGGGAACAAATCTTTTACTGTGACAGGCTGAAAAGTGCCTAAAGATACAAGGTGCCTAGGTAAAGATGCTCCAGCCACTCAGTATTCAGCACCACCAGTTTCCTGATCACCGCCGGATAATCTGGAATCGTTTGCACCAGTTTCTTCACCAGTTCAGGCCTTAAGTTAGATGTGCTTTGTTCTGCTTGAATGATTCATGCGTGCAGATTACCAGACCAAAAACATTCCTCTGAAAGTGGTCAGGTTCAGTGAGTGGACTGAGAGTCTTTGAAAGTCCTTCAGGAAGTCTGAAGAACTGTTCCACAAGACTACATTAAAATACAAGAATCTAAGAAATGGAAACTGACAACCCGCACACACACACACACACACACGTGTGTGTGTGTGTGTGTGCGTGCATGTACATCTGTGTGTTTGTGTTTATGGGTGAATGAAAAGGCTGACGGGTGAAATTCCAGCAGTGGTAAAGGACATCAACAACACGGACAGTGACAGAAGTGCCTGTTTCACCCACTCGCTAAATCTCACACATACAGGCCACAGGGTGGGATGGAGGGGGTGTACAGTAAACGCTTCCTCATGCACAGGGCATGTGTGTGTGTACGTGTATGTGTTATTTGCAGTTTAAGCTGGCTGACCCTCTGGCCCGCGTTGTGATGTCCCTCTTGGTCCACCTCGGGCCAGTCGTACGGGACAGCAGCAGGCACTCCTTCCTTCCTGCCCCATTGTGCACTGTAATGGGGGATTCCCTGCGCTCGGATGCGAGGGACCGCCACTTGGCTCCGCTTTTGGCCTGCAGGAAGACACTAAAACCAGGTGAAGGCCGGGCTCCTCTTCCTCCTCTGCTGGGAAATGTACTTAATGCCAGTGCATAGAATAAATGGGAGAACAGTGCATCCAGAACCTGTCCTAACTTCTGGGACACTGTGCCTTCATAACATTAATTTATTTAGTTGATCAGAGTCAGCTTTATTATGTGTGTAATAAAGCATGATACAAATGAATTATATTAATAAATTGAATTCTAATATTAGTGTTTAAAAACACTCCTTGCCAAGGTAAACAGCTTTTAAAAATCATTCTATTAAGCTTTTAAAAGCTTAATAGAGTCACTACTTAAGCCTAACATCTTAACTCTAATATTAGAAAAAAATTCCTGTTAAATTAAACACGATTTAATTTATATAACAAAGCAAGAAGAAACATGTTCAAAGGGTTTAGTTGGGCTATGTGTTGGGTTTCTTTTGAATTGTGAACGTTTTAAATAGTATTTTATCAAGCATTAGTAAAAGCAGATTTTGAAGCTCTTTTGGCTTGATGGTGGCTCAACATCATATGTGCAAGGCTTGAGTTTTTTAAATCTTTTTTTTTTGTTTACATTATTAAGACTCACTCATTTGAATTTCTTAAAGAAGTGGGTGTGCCTCGTTCTGTTAAAATCTTTTCCTGGTTCACTCTTCTACTTCCATTGCTGGGTCCAGAGTCATCCACTCCTTCAGAAAACATCCAGCCTAGAGCGGCTCTGTTGGGAACAAATAATTTAATTCAATTTAAATCTATTCAGCAAACATAATTTCATTTCAACACTAAAAGCAAAACAATAAGAATAACTGTAATGTTGTTCATTTAATGATTGTGTGACGATTGAATTCTGAGTCAGTCAAGTCTTAAGTCAAGTCTTAAGTCAAGTCCCTCTGAGCAGGATAGCCCAGTTAACACTTAGAACCCTTAGAACACACACATCACTTCTGCGCCCCTCCACACTCACACACCCCTTCTGCCCACACACACCCTTACACACACCCCTTCATCCCACCTCCACACTCATGCAGACACCTTCCACCCACCCTCACACACCTCTTCCACCCACCTCCACACTCACATCATGGGCTTTTTACACTCGTATTTGTGGTCAATTAGAAAAATATATTGTTGTTTTGATTTTTACACCTTCTACACAACACAATCATTAAATAAAGACACATTTTTAAGTTCCAAACACTGTAGAGTTTCTAATTTTTTTAAACCTTGATATCTCTGATTCTACAAAGCTTCTTTTGGTGTCTGAAGCTCCACTGTCAACCTGGAGACACAGAGCCACCAGGTAAGGAAGTGCTTTTGTTTTAGGCGGCACTGCTAAAACCAGACCATGTTTTAGCAGCGCCGCCGGAGCCTCATTCAGGTGTTGAGAGTTAGAGAAGTGAAATTGTGATGCGGAAGTGATCCATTCGCAATGCTGGAGAGGGCGGTGGGCCGCTCTCCCATCGAGCAATTAAACCCCTCAGCCAATTAAAGTGTGTGTAATTGCCCCTGCTGTGTGAGCTGTTAAAGTGGATGGGGGTTATTGTCCTCCGGCTAATGGAGCTGAACCAGAGACGCTTCTGTTCGTGCTGCTGCAGTTCACCAACGTCAGTTTCATTTCTGTGTGTGTGTGTGTGTGTGTGGGGGGGGGG
>JBBPCX010000014.1:25266-48099 GCA_037974365.1 Hydrocynus forskahlii
TGGGGGGGGCATTATATCATTGGACTATTTGATATGCAGCATACATTTTTGGGAGTTCAGCGGCTGCCCTGTTCGTACTTTGCTAACTTCAGTTCCCTTTATTTGCACTGACATTACGTGACTGTTTGGCTGAACTAAAAAGTATCCACACTTGTAGAGTTCTTATTTTACATCCTTCAGTAACCTATCAGAATTTTTTAAGGGCGTTGCCAGGCTCTTGAAATATTGACGATTTAGCCTCTGAATCAATTGGTTTGAATACCAGTTTGGGTCACACTTTAATTGATGGGCCCCTATTGATTGTCTGCACATATTCTAACCCTTAGGACTCAGAACATGAATAAAAACAGTGTAAAACAGTCTAAAACTGGGGTTTGCTCTCCTACATGCTCACTGACAGCTGCTCTTTCACTTGGCTTGCTGCTGCCCAGCCACTAATCTTGTGTGTGTTGGGGGGGGGGGGTTCTTTTGTTTTTTGGGCATTTGAGTATGATGCGATTTTTAATATCTCAGAAGTGATTATTATTAATACATGTTTTTAAATGACAATAACTTTGGGTCTACGTGACATAGGAACACCAAGCCAAGCTCAGCATGACACCTGACACCTCAAACATCAACACAACTGGGAGAACTTGCATATAAAAAGTTGTTTTGTTATATGATGACATTTTACCAGGTGCTGTGCATCCGGCACAGAGCCGTGCTGCTCACGTTTTTGGGGCTAATTGTTAACAAACTGGAGAAGCTGAAGGTTTAGGGTTAGTTTTTATGATTTGATGGACCAAGGACAAAGCTAGATAGGTAAAGACAAGGTGAGCGTCTACAAAGTATCTACAGTGGACCATCCAAATTAAATCTTACCCAAATGTTTTGTTGACTGCAGTATGTGATAATTATGGGGATGAGGTATTGGTTTGATGAAGATTGTCCAACTGGTACTTACCAGCACAATGAATGACATAAAAATTGATCCAGGTGTATCTGAGATTGAGAGCTATTCAACAACACACTTGAGGTCGTTAAAAGGAATTTAAACCTTTGTGATTGCGAACAGAAATCAATTATGTGACGTCTGGGCCTCGTCCGCCACACCCCAGCGGTCCGGGCATTACAGACCGCTGAGCCAAGGCTTGCCTGCCATGCCCCCACTTCCTTGTGCTGGGTTGTTTATGTTTGGGTGCTGCGCTTAGCAATGGACCTGAACAGAATGAGCCTCCAATTGGTACTTAGCATAATGAATGGCATAAAAATTGATCCAGGTGTATCTGAGATCGAGAGCTATTCATTGGCTAATGACACACTTGAGGTAGCACACATAAAGCCAGCAATTACACGTGATTCCCCTATTTGCATGCTAAAAGAAAACAAACAAGGCCAAAGATGGATGGATTCAGAGATAGTAGCCTTAGCCTTTGGAATGCATTGTCTTCAATGGATAAACTTATGTATGTATTTTGTGTTAACCCAGATCATTTCTGTCTTATATTTTGTTTGGACATCTGAAAAGTTTGCATGACAAACATGTACTTTGTCACAGCGCAGTGCAAATGTGTGAGACCTTGTCGTATCATGCTCTGATGACTGGTTTCACATTGTGAGGGTCAGAGTTATGAAGCTGATTCATTTCCCTTCTAGAGCTTTCAAGTGATATTAGTCTTAGCAAGTGTGTGTGTGGTAAGAACGCGTATACACACATGTCCCAGTGTGTATTCAGCACCTCAATAATGAGAAGTCACCCCCTTCAAAGGATGAGATGCTTTTTACATTCGCAAAAGCAAAATGCACTTTTGTGTAACTATGACGACCAGTGCCTTTGACAAAAATGTAGGCCTGTTATCACATATGTTGAATTGTGTGTATTCAACCCTGTATTAGGGCTCCAAATCACACCTCCTGGGATGACATGAACCATCCATCCATCCATAAGGAATTTCCCTTAATGTTCACAACCAAACTTTTTGGCTGTGGACATTACCAAAATCATTTGATTGGTGGGAAATAATTATGTACAGAGCAACTTACTGCTGAAAAGGTTCTCAAAACTCCATTCACCAACACTGTGCACGATTCTGACTAGGTACGTTTCTAAAGAACAGCCCATTTCACACTAAACCCACTCTGAACGACTTACATGAGTACATCTTAATTATTTAATTATGCAGAAATGTCAAAAATCAGTTGGAATTCCCTACAGGATTAGGAATGTCTTAGACGAAGCACAGCAGCATTTAGAGACAGAGATTGCTACCTGAACCCAATGTCCTTTAGGGCCGGGACTTTCTGTGACTGGCAGCCGATTTCAGAGGTACCTTGTTACTGTCAGTTTTAGCCTGTGGTCATATTATTGGCACAGTCTTAATAAGCCTAAGAAACAGAGAAAAAAAGTATGACTATTTTATGCATGTCAGTGTTGAATGTATTGATGAGAACAAGCCTAGACTGCCGTAACACAGGCCTGGCTACAGTCTCACAGGAGGCTATGGAGATACCCTAGAAAAAAACACAATAATGTGTGTATGTGTGTGTGTGTGTGTGTGTGTGTGTGTGTGTGTGTGGAACTATTTTCAGAAAGTAGAGCACTGAAAAACTGTAACGCCATTACCTCTGGCAATTTAAAATGATTAGGTCATTGACACCGCAGGAAAAAAATGCAATCATCATACCGCATGTCTGGACGAGGAGTGGGAGGTATACTGGTATAGAAGGGTTACCAGTGTGGTGTTGTCTCATTATATAGACGTTTTTCCCATCCTCCTGCGGATACTGTATAAAACCCACAAACAGACCCACTTTTTCTATGACTGCATGAACTTGGAAACTTTGAGATCGTACTATTTTTTTTTTTTTTTTAATTCGTGTGATGTGCAGTAGACATGCTATTGTGATGTTATGCTGTAGTGGAATAGTGAGATCTTTTCATCTACAGAAAAGTGTGAAACATTTTTCAAGGCAAGCAGCAAAATAGATTTGAAGATTAGCAAAAGTGAAAAGAACAATAGGATGAATGCAAAAGAAAGGACAACATTTAAATATGTTAATATTAATATTACGTGTTTCTTTGTTTGTCTCTTTACACACAAAAAAACACATTTTGGGATGGTTCCTCAGGCAGTGATTCATACACAGCATTCTGACAGGAAATTCTCCATTGGAAAATAAATGTGGTTCAGACTAGTTCTAAGGTGCTTTCACACGTACCTACTGTGGTCCGAGGCACGAGGCACATCCTATTAACTGGTTTTGTGTCAACATTTACACTTATCTGCTCAAAAACATGTATCTAACACTTATCTGCTGATTAATATTTGTATATTAGTTAGCTTTTTGTAGGCAGTGATGAATAAAAAATATTACATTTTACGTCTTACAAAGGTACTCAAATGATGAACATACTTTAAATGTACTTTTAGCAAAGAATATTGAGTATATTTAGTGAATAATGTGCGAATATAGAAAATCTCAGTGTGTGCCAAAACTTTTGGTCAGATCAAATATATTTTATTTGTTTGTAGTGTGAAAACACTTGTTGGGCCAAGAGGAGAAAGAGAGGATAGGGAGCGCAATGACACCTGAGGATAAAAGACCTGTATCAGCACATGAGAGGGACATAATTTATAACATTATTAATGATGTATTGTAAACCTTAACCCAGATTTGGTTTGTTTTTTTTCCCACAAGCTGCCTCTCTTGCACCTGAACTGTAAAATGACTCAACTTTCCATCTTTCCACTTCATGCATCTCTCCTTTATGAAGCGCACGCAGCTACATGCAAAAACCACCCCATGTTATATTTGTTCTTGTATACTGTCTCAGAGTTTCTGCAATTTCATAGATTGACAGTATTTTTGAATTGAACTTCTGCTGAATTTTTCAATTGAACTTCTTTTTTCACATATAACGCACGCAGTTACATTCAAGCATACTCCTGATGCAATATTTTCACAATTTTTTGGACGTTAAAAAGATACCTACCAAACTGCACGGTTTTACTTCTAGGCTATGGTCTTGTTCTTGGACACTTGCTCAGAGTTTCTATACTTTCAAAGATAGTAACAGTATATCTATTTATTTCCTTTGAACCCCTGCTGGTCTTTTGCACTCATAAAGAATGCGATTACCTACTAGTATTGCTGCTTTCCACCTGACTGCCGATGCAACATATGTTAAAAGTTACCTGGTGACCTTTTTTTTTCTTCTAGTTTAGAGTTTATATATATAGTTTATTTATATTTGTGTGCTCTGTGTGTCTTTTTGTCAAATCTGGAGCCTCATCTCACTGTGTACATGTAAATAACTAAAATGACAATAAAGTTCACTTTACCTCGGACATGTTGACTGGTCACACCTGTACGCAGATTAGACCGACAGACAACTCTTCATAAGACTCCTGTGTTGTAGCCCCAGAACTTTATGAAAATGTTTCCCACCAGCCGTGTTGACAGTCTCGTCAGCCTTGCAGGCCGAGAGTCTTCAGCAGTCGTTACACAAACACACACACACACACACACACACACACACACAGTTCTGCACTGATCTTAACGAGAGACTGCTCTGCTGAAAGGTTGCACACAGTAACGGGGGAGCAAAATCTCTATAGTAACAGAGAAGGGTCCCACGGGGCGGGGAGTGGTGCAGTACGTCACACACACACACACACACACACACACACACACACTCCTGAGGGAACGGATGAAAACCTGTTTTCCCGTTTGAGGTTATTTCTGAATCTTTGCTTTATTCCGGTGTATCGTGCCGCGCGTCTGAGACGCCGGCGCTCCAGAAAGTTCAGCAAAAGCCATCAGAAGGTTGGCATGATTGAATTCCTCTTTCACTGAATTCAAGAATTTCTCTCTCTCCTCAAGAAACGAAAACGCATTCGTGCCAGTCACACTCCGGGATTTTCGGGGAGAATGATACAAGTCGGAATTGTCACTCAGGGAGGAGTGCGTGCTGGATGTTTGGGCTCAGATCAATGCAGAGGCATCTTCAGACCAGCTTCAGCCCTTCAGCCCCTCCTGGCTGGGCTGAAGAAGCTACCCCTCAGGTGAAGGTTAATTACTTCATCCAGAATTTAAGTGTGTGCTATTTTCCCAGTCACTTAAAAGAAAATACTTATGTATCTTTAACTACTTCTCTAAGCACATTATTTAGGTTACAGGATTTCTTCAAAATAAAAAAACTTAAAGACTTAGAAATGATCTTTGGCTAATTCTTCAACCATGCCAGGTAGTGGAAATTCCTTCAAAATACATTTCACGATTATCTTTTGGTACGTAAATAAAAATCTTACATTTATATTTAGCTACCTTCTCAACCACACTGATTTGTATGAATCGTTCCTTCAAAATAAAAGACTTACAATCATCTTTAGCTCATTCTCAAACCATGGACATCATTCTTACATAATAAAAGGACCACAATTATCTTTAGCTATGTAAAGACATGCAATTATCTTTAGCTACCTACTCAACCACATTAGCTTGTATAAATTGTTACTTAAAAATAAAAGATTCACCTTTAGCTACTTCTCCAAGCTTATACGCTAGTGTAAATTGTTTCTTTGGAATAAAATAACAATAATTTATTTCTTCAAAATAAAAGGGCCAAAAGTAGTTTTTTAAGGCAACATGTGACAAGAACTTCCTCAGTAATGCTAACCACATTGCATTTTCAAAATTAAAGTTAGACATAATAAAGACAAAATAATCTGTTCACCGGTATAAATTATTTTGTCAACATAAAATGGTTAGAATTACGGCTAGCTACTTCCCTAGCCACACTAGCTAATGTGAATTGCTTCATGAAAAGGATTACATTTCATTTAGCTGTTTCCCCAAGCACGTTAACTACAGTGAAATGGTTATTTCTGAATGAGGAGGAGTTAAATTCCCAAACATAATTGTTGGGTAAATTGCCTTTTAATAATTTAAAGGTACAAATAATCTTGAATACTTTCCTTAGTTAGGGTAAATCGCTAATACAAAATATTGTATTGGTATGTGTGGGCTTACAAAGAGATATTTTTGAAACCATATCAGCACACCAAAAGAGTGAAGAGTTGATATTAATCAACCATACTTTATTAAAAACAATTTACAATATTTTTGCTGAAACACTTTCATCCTGTTTTAGACACTAAACTGTACCAGTAATAAGTTAGATAGCCAGTTAAATGATATCCTTCCTTCTGCCCAGTTTTGTAGAGGCTGATTTTGGGTTACAACTGTCTATTTGCTTCTCTTAAATTTGTCTTGTTTTTCACTTAAATACAACAACCTAAACACAAGGGGTGTTGGTGTGGGAGCTGACAGTATTTTTTAACATGGTGTAACAGCTTGATGCCACTCAGTCAATAACACTGAATCATTGCTGCACATTTTTGCATCTACACACTCATCCCAAAACTATTCATGCCTTCTCGAAGCAGCAAAAGTTCATTCACTCTTCACAGTGATGGTTTCACATCCTGTATCTGATTTAATGTGGCAAATCTTCAGAAGTGTTCATGAAGCTTACAAGGGAGATTATTAAAAACAAGAAGGCAAGAAACTCCACATGAAAGATGCAATATGGGGTAATCAGAGAACAAGAGACAAAGAGAGAGTGGGAGCACTCAGATGTCATGCTAAACTCATCATGAGGAAGACAGTCCCAATTAATACTTTGTAAAAAGGACACGGGAGGCTACAGACAGCTTCTGCAGCTCAGGGAAACGCACATGAAAAACCTAGGCCTCACGTGACAGGGCTTTAATCTTTGGAGAAGAAGGACCAGGCACTTTTCTGGTGGAATCTGCAGTGTTGTTTTAGACCAGTGACAGCAAACGGCAGCTTTGATGTCCTAAAATAAAGCTGGAATGAGCCTCTGGGCCTTCTAGCGGACCATAATTATGTAGAGGCCACGGCAAACATATGTACCAGACTTACGATCCATCATTTAACCCTTGAAGGTCACTGTGACTGCTGGCCACATATTGTTTATTTCACTGTTACATCCTTGATTATATTTGGATGTACTTGTATTAGTGGTGGGATGGGTCTTTTCTCTTAGGATTTTGTGGTAGTTTGGAGAAGGCCCTTTTCTATGACTGTGCCCCAGAGCCAAAATTAAGGACATGACTAGATGAGTTCAGTGTGGAAGAACTTGACTGGCTCACACAGAGCCCTGACCTCAACCCCATCCAACAACCCCTTCTCCTCCGACATCAATGATCAGTGACCTCATAAATGCTTTACAGAATGAAAGGGCACAAATTCCCACAGAAACTCCAAAATATAGTGAAAAACCTTCCAAGAAGAGTGGAAGCTGTCATCGCTGCAAATGCGGGACCAACTCCATGTATGTATGTCTATGAATTTGAATGCATTGAAAGAGTAATAGTGTGTCGCTTAGATCTATAGGAGCTAGTCAGCTAGTGGTGAAAAGAGCTGAAACTCAACATGGTGAAATGATGTTCATCCACTATGTTGTCCAACCAACTGCCCATCAATATCAGATCTGCACCAAATGTAGCTTTAAAAAACTGCTACAACTGCACTATTTTCCTCCACCCTCTTAAATTTCTGCACTTTCAATCTTTTTTACTGATTTTCTAGGTAGTCCTTTATTTTTTTTTTCTAGGTAGTCCTTTATTTTTTTCTAGGTAGTCCTTTATTTCTTTTATTTCATTCTATTTTATTATACGTCCTGTAAAGCACATTGAATGACCTGTATGACAGGGTGCTTCATGAATAAACTTGACTTGACGTGACTCCTTCTCTTTGAAAGTCAGCCCACTGCAATCCTTGGATCACTGGGAGATTGCTGCTAACCTCTTTGTAGACCATCGTTAAATTGGGAGCCGGTGCCATTTTGGTTGGTAAGGTGCTATAGTTCTGTTTCCCTCTACTGCATTAAGTTAAGTAGGTTTATACTGGATTCATTAGGTTTATTAATGTTTATTATTTTGGCATCTTCCAAAGCAGACACCACTTTAGATCAAAGTAAAACAGATTATGCTAATTATACTAATAAACACAATGCAAATACACAAATACACTCTTGGTTCTTGCCATTTTGTTATAAGTTGTTGTCCAACGTAAACCATTTAGTGAAAAGTGGAAGGCTGGTAGTTTGAAGAGAAGTTATAAAAATTAGAAGTTGATGAAAAGTTGCCATGACTTACAACACATAAGAAAGTGATTTTCTTCACAATGTATTGTTCAACGATGGTTCTTTGGTGTAATATTGACTACTTCAGCAACGCTAAGTTTGCTAGCTTGCTGGTTAAATGACTTCTGCACCAGTCTAGGACTTCTTTGAGGTACTAAAAACTCGATGGAAGAGTTGGCAATGAAATGACATACTTTTTACTTTTATTTCTAGTTGCTCCCAGTGAGTAGTTTTTTTATTCATACTGCTCTTTTGTAAATACTAAAGAAAAATCCCTCTAAAATAAAAAAAAAGAATTAATTGTAAATCATAAAACAAAATTTTAATTTTAGATTGACTTTCTATGAGGGAACTTAACACTGAACTAACAAGTCTAGACTCAACTTGAATTTAACAGTGCTAATATTTGCCATGTCTAGTCTTGTATAAACTGGGATAGACTGTTTCAAAACAGTATGCAAACGCATTTAACCCACTTGACCAGTCTCCGCACCCCCTTCCTCTGTGGGTTTCCCTGAAAGTACTATCCTGAAAGTTCTCCCTGGTTCAAAGATCGTCTGTTTCTCTAACGTTTGTTTCTAAGACCTAAAGTAAAAGAAATTTGGGGATTTTTGTTCTTAATGGGCATTTGTGTGTGATGCCATTTTTTAAACTCCAGTAGTGGTTATTGTTATTACATGTTTTTAAATGACAATAACTTTGGTTCTGTGTGACATAGGAACACCAAGCAAAGCTCAGCATGATATCTGACACCTCGAGCATCAATACAAACTGGCGGAACTTCGTATGATGTTCATCTTGCCGTATGATGATAATTTACCATTTGTCGCACTTCCGGCACAGATCCGTGTGCTAACAGCATAAATTTATAACAATATCATTTCATTCACTGTCAACGAGCCCTCTAATTTCTCCAGATGAAATGAAGGGAGTGTAGTGAACAGAATACGCCTCTAATTTGCGGCAATGAAGGAGCACGCATCTTGCACTTGTCGTCGCACGAGTGTTTTAAGGGCATGCGTACACAACACACAGCGAGTGTGCCATTATCTCAGCATGCATGCGGCACGCCTGTCAGTATACAGCGCAGATACGCCGCCATTAAAACCCAAATATTTATTCACTCAGCCGAATGCAGCGGAGCAAATCGCCGATAGAAATCGCACTTCCACCGCCAAGAAGTTTGTTTTAATTTATACCCTGTGGAGGGCTGCGGCGAGGAAAACTGGCTGGAGGCGATGGAAGATTTGATCTAAAGCTGTAATTGACACAGTTTCATTTCTGCAGCGGTGCACACATTAACATATGAATGTGATTGGGTGTAATTAAATCAGAGGAAGAAACACACACACGTAAGAAAGACTCATTGTTTTTAATAGGTAGCCCACAATGTAACATGCAAATATGACATTTGAGCAGCCTGGCCTGAACGGGTGAGATACATGGTGCTTTAGGCAGGTGAGAATACCAACATCTGTTTAATTTGTCTAACACGGCACCTATGGTACAGTGTTCAGCTGGAGATTGTTTGGAGGCCTGAGCATGTTTGCAAACAGGTATTAGCCTAAATCAGCCCCAACTAACAAGAGCCACTGAGGGGTACAGTGATGGGGACACATCTTTGTATGCAATTACCCTGGCCACTTTATTAGAAACCCACACAGCCTAAATACATGCAGTTTCTAAATAAAGTAGCAGTGAGTGGAAACACAAAGTTGGTGTTTCTCATAAGGTGGCCAGTGAGTAAAAGCACAAGGTTGGTGTTCCTAATAAAGCGATCAGTGATCAGAACCATGAGGTCAGTGTTTCTAAAAAAGTGGCCAGTCACTGGAAGCACAAGATTGTGTGACAAACCACAAGGTCACTGTTTCTCAAAAAGTGATCAGTGTGAGGAAGCACAAGGTCGGTGTTTCTAATAATGTGGCCATTAAGTGGAAGCACAAGGCTGGTGTTTCTGATAAAGTGGCCAGTGAGTGGAAGCAGAAAGTTGATGTCTCTAATAAAGTGGCCAGTACAAGGAAACACAAGGACAGTGAGTGGAAGCTTAAGATGGGTGTTTCTAATAATGTGACCATTTAGCGAAACTATAAGGTGGGTGTTTCTAATAAAGTGACCAGTAAGCAGAAGCACAAGGTGGGTGTTTCTAAAAAAGTTGCCCTTAGATGGAAGCGCAGGATTGATGTTTGTAATACAGTGGCCATTACTAGAAGCACAAGGTTGGAGTTTCTAATAAAGTTTGAATTCAGTGGAAACAAGTGTTTCGAAAAAAGCAGCCAGGCACTGGAAGGACAAGGTGGGTGTTCCTAATAAAGTGGCCAATGAGCGGATGCAAAAGGTCATTGTTTCAAAAAAAGTGACCAGTGAGTGGAACCAAAAGGCCAGTGTTTCTAAAAAAGTAACCAGAATGAGGACGTTCAAGGTTGCAGTTTCTAATTATGTGGCCATTAAGTGGAAGCACAAGGTCAGTGTTTCTAAAAAAGTGACCAGTGAGCGGAACCACCAAGTCATTGTTTCTAAAAAAGTGGGCAGTTACTAGAAGCACAGGGTCGACGTTTCTAATAAACTTGCCAGTGAGTGGACGCAAAAGGTCATCATTTCAAAAAAGCGACCATTGAGTGGAATCAAAAGGCCAGTGCTTCTAAAAAAGTGACCAGTACAAGGAAGAACAAGGTCTGTTTTTCTAAAACAGTGACCAGTGAGAGGAAACACAAGGTCATTGTTTCAACAAAAGTAACCGGTGCTTGGAAGCACAAGGTCAGTGTTTCTAATAATGTGATCATTAGGTGGAAGCACCAGGTTTCTGTTTCTAATAAAGCTAAAACAATAGCTGTTTCTACAGAGAATAAATGTGCTTCATCTGAATAAAATATATAAACAGTATTTAAATGATTCACATTATATTTAGATATTATTCTTTATGCAAACATATGGTATGTAGGATGTGTGAAAAGCTTTTAAACCACAGAGCGTGCCCAGGGAGACTTAAAGTGCATGGAGGCCGGTGACAGCAGATGAAAAGGTCGAGCAGCGAGGAAACACATTGTTTAGCATGTGACTGTTAATGAAAGCCGGCCTGCTTCTGTTGGCAACTTCTTCTCCACAACGTGGACTCTCTTGTGGTTTCCATCTTTGCTAGGCCGTTCAGTCTGTGTTAGCTACAACCAAGAGCCTTCTGTGCCGAGCTCACAGCTCACTGTAGCGCCTTTGTGTCTCGAGCAGAGGTGTTGGTGCACTAGAGAAATGCACCATATGTTAAAATGCTCTCAGTAATATGGCAGCTGGAGCTTAAATATATATCCTCTGACACCTCTTCTTAGTTATATTTGTCCTGATATATGTGACATTTGGATGGACTAGCACCTCTATTTTCACATTATAATGTATTTTCTTGATTTCCAGATATTTTTGCTATCAACATAATCCTTTTCACACACTCCCTAATTCCATTTTGAGGGGTTTTGTTATGTTGATTCAGCTCCTGGGCTGCATTACTGCTGCTCACCTTTGGTACAAATTCAGCTCATTTAAACTGGGCAAAAAATGAGAGAAGAATACATCCCAACACACCAAAAGTTCCTAAGGTCCTTTGTTCTTTATTTCTATGATGACCTCCATTCATCCGATCTCCAGTTTCATGGCGAACTACATTCCTCTGACCTCAGTTCTTTGGATAACCTCCATTCCTCTGGTCCCCATTCTTATGATGCACTCCATTCTTCTGACCTCCATCTGTATGATGACCTCCATTCCTCTGATTTCCATTTCTTTGATGACCTCCACTCTTCTGAGCTCCTAGGATGACCTCTGTCTCTTTGACCTCCATTCCTATGGTGGCCTTCGTTTCTCTGACATCCATTCCTTTGATTTACATTTCGGTGATTAACTTTGTTTGTCTGATCTCCATTGCTATAATGACCTGTTGTTTTCTAACCTCTGTTCCTTTGATGACCTCCATTCCTCTGACCTACTTGTCCATGATGATCTCCATACCTTTGATGACCTCCAGGCAATGATAACTTCTGGCTTTCTGACCTCAGTTCCTATGATGACATCCGTTGCTCTGACCTCCATTCCTATGACCTTCATTCATCTGACCTCCAGTCTTATGATGTCCTTGGTTCCTCTGACCTCCATTCCTATTATTACCTCCACTCCTCTGACCTCCATTCCTATGATGACCTCCATTTCTCTTGCTGCCATTTCTTTGATGACCTCTGTTCCTCTGATCTGCAGTCCTATGATGACCTCCATTCTTCTGACCTCCATTCTTTTGATACATGTTAACATTGTTTTTCATTTCTCTAGTCAAGTTTATTATAATACTTTTGTTATACTTGGTACATCTTTTCTTTTACTCAAATTGGCTCAAATCGACTTCTCTAACCACCTCTGCATTGTTCTGCGGATATTTTTTTTGCTTATGTCCATGAGAAATGGTTTTGTTTTTGCGCTCCTGAAAAACCTGAAGTGGCTGACCGTTTCTGCTTCCCTCCAATCAATGAGACCTGGTAAATGAGTGTGCTACGCCTGCTGAAGTCCAAAATTAACTGCTTTCATTTCGCTGACATTTAAAGCTAAATTGTATTGGCATTGCAGTCGCTTTCAAAAACACAACACAATCCCGGGCTCCGGCAGGAACCTTGCAAGGCCAAATGTCCTGAATGGCTCCGAAACTCCATCAGAGGTCCTTTTTATCGGCATTCAGCCATGGGGACATGTTCACAATACTGTATCTGAGAGTTTATAAGTTTGGCAGGCATTGTGGTTTTGAATGCAGAGATAGAGTCTATAGACTCTGCAGAATTCTGACACATGTGTAGGTGTTTTTACTGCCAGGGTGTCCTAGGGCTGTGTGGAGAAAACACTGCCTACTGTTCCAGCACTGTATGGTCCCGCAGAAGCTTCACCATTAGCCTGCTAGCGAGCTACCGTAGGTCCAATGATTCTGCAATTGTATTATTCATGTACAACACCCACACAGGTAAGATAACACAACACCTCCTGGTCCTTGTGGTGCACTGTTGCAGCAGATCTTTGGCTGCACTTGGCCTTCTCTTTATTTGTTATAGAGACACATTAGAAGGACATGTTAAGATGACTATAAAGTTTCTTGATGGGGTAAACCAAGAAGGAAGGCCCAATTTGAGGAGAGTGCCATTCAAAAATCTGCCACTGCAAACCACTAGCATTGCTAACCACTTCTGTGGCTTCTTTTTCAGAAGCTGGTAACTTCTATTCCCTATAACTTGCCATTTTATCTGAAACATCAGTTTTGTATGTTCAGTCTCTGTCCACTTTATTAGATATACCTACCTTGTACTTCCCCTCCCTGGCCACTTTATAAGAAACATCTAACTTTCGCTTCCATTAACTGTCCACTTTATTACATACATCTGCCTTTTCCTTCCATTAACTGTCCATTTTATTAGAAACACCTAACCTGTTCTTACCCACCCTAGCCACTTTGTTAGAAACCCTTACCTTTTCCTTCCATTAACTGTCCACTTTACTAGAAACACTGACATTTTCCTTCCATTAAAGGTACACTTTATTAGAAACACTTACCTTGAACTGCCCCTCTCTGACCACTTCATTACAAACACGTGCATTTTCTTCCATTCACTGACCACTTTATTAAAAAGACTGATATTTTACTTCTACCCCCTGGCCACTTTATTAGAAACCTTTAGCTCTTCTTCCCATTCAGTGTTCACTTTAATAGAAATGCCTTCCTTTTCTTTCCATTAACCATCCCCTTTACATGAGGTAAATATTTATAACTAACGGCACTTTTCCACTGATACTTAAGCCATACTCAAGCTGCTTGACAGGCAGTGCTGAAAGCTGGCTGCAGCCAAGCTGACTGCATTAGCAGTTTTTGATTGGTCAGAAAATGTTGTCCTCACAATATGGAAAGAGGCCATTGTTTTGTTTTGTTGTTTTTTTTTTGTTTTACGGTCTGTGCAAAAATAAATAAATAAATAAATAAATAAATAAAAACAACAACAGAGATACAAACTAACAACTGGGATGCTAACAGCTGGGGTGCTGAGTTTCCTGTGATGCTAACAAATATATCTTTAACACTGTGAGAAATGCAAAGGTGTACCAGACCATCGCTAACAAGTTACCTCAAACAACTCAAACTCAAACAAGACCATAAATAATAAAAGACGACAATAACAAAAGTAGCTCTGACAGAAAAAAAAAAACAACTTCCTGCTGGTTCGACTACATGGACGCAGTTTTGGGACGAAGGTCAAAAAATGTAGGGAGAGATACACAGGGAAATCAAAGTGTGAAGCAAGTTCAGCACAGCCACAATACAGTTTAGGTACAGCACAGTTCTGGTACACCTGTGGAAACGTGACTTAAGTGGCCCACAGATGAACAATTCAAAGCAAGTCTCCCGCTGGTCGCTTTGAGTCAGCGTAAGATGATCTGGATGGGGAGTGCATTAGAGAATATGGTCTAGCAACCCATCATTTCAGTCATGTCTCTGTCAGGTACTTCACACATGGGTCTTCATGCATGAGCGGTTGCTAAGCATGTACCCAGGCGATGCCAGCCGGAATGAGTCACGTTCATAATGACCTGTCGTGACTTCGCGTTTCACGTGCATCACGTGATGGTGCGTTGAAGTAGGCCAGCCGTTTCATAACAAGGCGCAACTGTTCCTCTGAGGTGCTGAGCTCCTCTCTTCTGTAGCCAATGCTCTCCCTCTCTCTCGCCAGGGAGACAGCGAAGAGGGAGAGAGAGAGAGAGAGAGAGAGAGAGAGAGCGACAGGGAGTGCCGTGGGACCGCCGCGGACGTCCAGATCAATTTGAAATGTAATCATAAAGTTCTTTTCTTCTGAGAATTCGCCGAGCATTGGGACTGGCATTACATTTTAATGACTAGGAGAGCATAATCCGCCACACTAGTTTGAAAGGGGCTTATGGTCCAGTTTATAGCATTCAACATGCCCAAAGCTGACATCCCCTGAATGAAGTTATCTGCCGCTGCTCCTTCAGCCGCCTTACAAATATTCCTCTATTAATCTCTATTTACCATGGAGGGCCTCACCGAATCAGTGGAGAGCATATGCTTTTTCCTGCAGCTCGCGGCCCAGGAACTGGGCGGAAAGGCCTCCTCCGTCCATTTATTTTTGGGGACATATTCTACCGCCATTCTTTTTGGGAATCTGAGGGGCTGATTAGCCGTGCGTTTCCAAGCACGTAAATAGCACTGCAGGGACCGAGCGGCACGCGTGAACGGCTGCAATTGCGCAAGCCTCGCTTAGTCTGAAAGACCTATCTCTGGAAGCTTAATGAGAGAATGCATCATTAGATAATACGCTTTGAGTTATGAGACGCAATTCTCAAGGTTGTTTGGGTGCGGGAGTTCAATCAAGCAGAGATGCGTGTGGAGGCTTTTAGTGGATACGCTTTCCATACTATCAGGCTGTTCTTGGGCTTGGATGTCCAATAGTTATCAAAGTAGGCTTTAATTGTGTACTACAACCCATCGGGGACCCTAAAGTGGTCAAACAAAAGATTAGCGTTATGCTAATTTAACAAATGCTGCTTGTGTATTATTGATGAGGCAAAGCCTCGATACCATCTAAGGTCTCTTTCGTCAGAGCCCCCGCCTTCTGTCCATCAACGTTAGACATTGATGTTGCGGCAGCAAGGACATCCAGGTCATTGTACATTTCAGATAATCGGCCTGGGTCCGCATGCTGGCACCTGGTCAGGGTGTTTGCAAAGCAAAAAGCACTTCTCAGGTGAAGTGAAGCACGGGCAGGCAGCCTTATCCCTTTACCGATAGCGCGGCTTTGAAAGTGCTTACCTTCACAACAGATTAGCCCAGCTAATTAATGACTCCCCTTCATAGTCGCACAATCGCCCCATCACTCTCCCATTTAGCAGATATGCTATTACACTCCCCCCCTTCATCCCAGCTCATTTCCTATGCCGTCGACACTTTTTCCCTTTAAAGAAGGCTATAGCAGCAGTGCCAGAACAGCACCATTGTTAGCAAATGTACGTTCCCTAAAACTTTGGGAGGACAAAGAGTGCGGGAGCGCCAAACATCCTTCGGCGCCTCGCTCCGAGGTTCATTTCTCATATTATAGTGCACTGGTTTGGAAATCAGATGGCTTTGATCTCCCTGATAACTCTGAGGTCACGGTTAATTATAAAATAAATGGATTTTTGGAAAACAGACTTGTTGATGAATTGCACTCATTTTTGGGGTCGTGTATTTTCCAGTGACTGTGCGCTTTTAATTAAGACCGTTTGAAAATATATTTGGTGTTAACAACTGTAATCCTTAATTATAAAAAAGGCAGAAAACCAGGGAGGGAACGGCGTGTCCCGTAAGAAGCCATCAGCTTTGCAGAGGATGCTAAGGGACGTCTTGGTTCATCTTTAAATGGCAATCCAAAAAACAGGTGACATGTGTTGCATTACCAGGCTTCCTGGTCTGATAATTGAATGATTTTACAGTCGCTCGAGTTTTGCGAGCTGGAAAGCCCTTGTAAATCTTTGACCAACAGGTGGCTACTAAGTTTGTGGTTATTGCATTTTCTGTTTGAGAGACAGCGTGAGTTGTCAGTGAACATGGAGAACACACTATATTTGAATGACCTGGGAAGGGTGGGCCTCGTTTTTTCAGTGGTTTACATCATTATTTATCTAGTTAGTTAGTTAGTTATTGAGGAATTATGAGGTCAGGCACTGGCCACCATTTCAGTTCATCCCAAAGGTGTTGGATGACGTTTAGATCGAGGCTCTGTGTGAGCCAGTCAGGTTCTTCCACCCCCATCTAAACCCAACCATGTCTTTACGGACCTTGCTAAGTGCACAGTCCTGCTGGAATAGATAAGGGCTTTCCCCAAACTGTGTCCACAAAGTTGGAAGCATGGCATTTTCTAAAATGTATTGGTAAGATGAAGCATTTTGTCCATATGGTATATCTATTATTTCCATCCTTTCTATTTCTTTCTCCCTTGTTCTTTCTTTCATCCCCTATATAAATATATTTACTATTCATTTGATTGCACTTTACCTCACAGCAACTATTACAAGTTACATTAGTGACATTGGTGGATTTTTTTATGCAGAATAAGGCTCACAAAGGCAAGACGTACAAAGAGTAATCTGGCGTGGCATGAAAGTTTCAAATCTGCACTTTCCACCCAATTTCTCCACTTGAGCTCCGAGACAGAAGTAATTCAGGCAAAATTGCACCATGCTTTTGTTAGCACTGGCACTAAGTGCAACTTCTAGGGCTTATTAACTGTGTTTACTCGTGTGAGCTGAAATTCAAACGGATTGCACTTCATCTGCAAAGATCAAACCACCTTTGCATTGCGCTCGCAAACCTTTCACCCTATTAGTAATTTAATAAGGTGGAGGATGCGGTCGGAGGGAGCATCTCTTTTAGATTGTCTTCACACAGGCTGCACAAAGGCAAACAAGTCCACTTAGGATTAAGTCTGATTGGCTGCTGGTGATAGCGGCTGTCAGGGCCGCTGCACTGGCGGTACCCTGGGAGCTCGGCGCCTCTCTTGCGCTTGGCCGTTTGACTTGCCTGTTCAGCACTGACCCCCTGCCATGTCGGCAAACAGTCGATAATTAATGCCCGTGCCATTCTGAGTGTGATGGATTGGCGGTCTTGAAGCCTGGGGAGAGATTTTAGATTCTCTCTCTGCTGGACCATGACAGGCGTACACACTTTCGAGGAGGCCACAAACGTCCAGGCCACGTGTCCACTATGACCCGGGCTGATGGTGGTGCATTAGCGCTGGTTTTCATATCACTGCACATTCAAGACATATTCCTTTGGACACCCGCTCAATATGGGAATATATTAGTGGGGACACACAGTCCACAGTGATCAAGCACTGTAGCTAAGTGCTGAATGTTTTATGCTAGTCACTGAACAGGACATGTTCACTCAAAGCCGGACCAGCTCTGGGCGGTGACAAAATCGATCGAAAAAGATCACAGTGAGCAAAAATTAGTTTACAAGATAGCGACATCTGATTTAGGAAAAGATGTCCTTTTTTGCACAATGGTATGGAGAAAACACTCTAGCAGCCAACTGACCCTGCTGACACAACTTTAGGAGAGTTTTTGGGAATGATATGTTTAAGTTTATTTGTCACATACACAAATATATAAGTATAATGTGCCGTGAAATGTTTACGTACCTGTCTGACATTTCACATTAAATTAAGAAGTACAAGCAACATGACCAGTCAAATGATAAACTAACATAAATAAAACTGAAGAGGGGAGCTGGGGCTGCAATTGTAATCCGATTTAACAGCCTGATGGCCTGAGGGAAAAGGCTCCTCCTCATTCTGTCTGTGGTGACAGTCAGTAGACAATAGCATCTCCCTGATGGCAGCAGGGAAAACTACTATTGCTGGGGTTACTGGGGTCTCCAGCTATCCTTTTGTCATTTGTTTTACATCGTTTGATGTAAATGCCATGCAGACTGGGGAGGGTGGTTTTGATGGTTTTCTTAGCTGAATGGACCACCTTCCTTAGAGCTGGTTCCGTTTGGTGCAGCTCTCCGTCCAGGTGGTGATGCTTCTGCTCAGGATGTCCTTTAAAGCACCCCAAGTGGGAGTTTAAAGTCTTCAAAGACACTGGCAGGTTTTCCTCAACACAATGTTAATGTTACAGGACCATGACAGGCGACAATAACGACAATCAACAGCTTGGTTGATGTATGACTACACCTAGAGTTGTTAGCATCCAAGGCAATGCATGGACGACTATTATTATGCTGAAGTGCCCAAATGTAATTATATTATTTTTTCTATTATCATTACACTGTATAATGTAGGATAAAAACTTATATTAAAGAGAGTGGTAGAAAATCACTGGTTCTGATGTATCTTCAGTTCTTAACATTGTTTTTAGCATTAGTTCCAAACAAATCTTCCTGTTCTGGATTTCTGGACTAGGACAACCCCTTCTGATCATGCAGGCAGAAGTACATTTTGTAAGAATCAACTCTGTTTGGGATCATTTTAGTCCCTCAAAGTACAAACAACATCAATTTACCCTCAAAGGTTTTGACCCAAACCCAAAATGTGTACCCAAAATCAAGCTCTAGCCCAAACCCTGGCCTATATTCTCATGAAATTGACAATTTACTGAGTTTCACCAGAACTTCCCATCAGACCATCAGAAAAAGTGTCCAAACATGCTCCTGGAGGATGACGATTCAACCAGCAACCCACTCTACACCTAATCCAGTTAATGAAGGCCTTCAGGAGCATTTGAATCTTAAAGCCATGTGGGCTTAAAATAATCTTTCCAAGGTGATAGACCATTAAGACCAGTGATTGTTTCAGTGTCACCCACTGGTATCTTCAAGCAGCCTCACCACCACCAATCTTTGAGTCATCCATTTGGAGGTTGGCACCATGAGTTAACACGCGCCTTTTTTGTTGGGTGGCAAAAGCACACAATTATTCTCAACTCACCAAAGAAGACAGACGCCTGTTTGGCAATCAATAGAGTTAGCTAGTTGAGCAGTGTGCTAAGTGACAGCTGTGACATTATTAAGTTGTGGGATCGGGACCTCGCCATAATTATGGGGACAAAATGGCAAGGCTGTCAGTCACGTACGGGGAATTATGAAAGTGATTGTTGCGCGTGTTGACAGCGCCTGTCGCAGAAATGACGCGATGCTTCCCCACTGGTGGAGAAGCTTATTTGAGCAAGCTCTGGGAACTGGGGAGGTGTGTGGGGGGGGAGGTTGGTGGGTATGGTCACGATTTTTCGTTCTGGGTGTCTTGTGTGCGGCTGCAAAGCAGAGAACGTGACAGACACATTTGAATAAATTCCAAGCATATAAAGGGTTTCCTTCTGGCTGAATTTATGGCTTTTTGTCTTGTCTTTAAAATGCTAAACAAGGACAGGCAGAGACTTCTTTCTTCATCTCATTGTGGTTTCATAAATCATTGCAGACCACCAGAGCTGAACCAGGGCCAACCCAGGACAAAACCAGAGCCAACTGACAATGATAACTGTGGAGTGATTTTAATCCAGTATGAGTCTGCAGTGTGTAGTTTTTACAGACTGACAATGATAACTGTGGAGTGATTTTAATCCAGTATGAGTCTGCAGTGTGTAGTTTTTACAGACTGATAATAATAACTGTGGAGTGATTATAATCCAGTATGAGTCTGCAGTGTGTAGTTTTTAAAACCTGAAAGTAATATCTGTGGTGTGATTTTAATCCAGTATGAATCTGCAGTGTGTAGTTACTACAGCATGACGGTAATAATTGTGGAGGGATTTGAATCTAGTACGAATCTGAAGTACCTGCTGTGAATGTCATTGTCATTGAGTGTCTGTGGCAGAACAATAACCTTTCAGTCAACAGGAATTGCTACATTAGCAAAAACCCTGAACATAAAGCAAATATGATAAATAATATTTCTCATTAGCTGTGCTGGTATTATATAAGAATTGTATCAAATTCTTATATTATTTTAAGACATTATTCGACCTTCATCTAGACATGATATAATAAATTAATTGGCACTGAGTCTAGACAAACTCAGTGTCAAAAAATGTAATAGATGTGATTTTATGGAAATTTGCAGTAAATTTGGCCCAATTAAAGTTTGGTCTGTTTCCTCCACCTTTACCAAGGGTGACCATAATTATGGTGCTAAGGTGAAAAGCAACTCAGTTAATAAATATCGGCAAAAGAACCAACAGTCATCACCCGTCAAAGATCTAGGACCAAAAAAACCTCAATTCCTTTCCACCCAACGCACACGGTTCGGGACCCAATTTCTCTAAAGTGCCATCGTGTAAAGATCTCCTTAACTGATTGAGGGAGTGTCTGAAGCGACACTCATCCTCACGTTTGATGACAGACTTTCTGGTACAGATTTCTTGGGCGAGACTCATGCAGGCAGTGCTATCTGCGGACCTGCGGCGCACAGTCATCGTGTGGACCGTGAAATGGAAACTGATGCACAAAAATCGTATATAAATACACTGATGTGTGTATCAGAGACACTGGTTAGAACACTAGTGCCACCTAGCAACAGCAGTCTCCTCTTAGACTCATGTGTTGAGCCTCAGCATCGGGCGGTGGGGGTGGGCGTAGGGGGTTTCAGAATGCTCTGGCTGGAGCAGGTATGAAATTGCTGAGACCAGTACTGTTGTTCTTACTCAAAAACTAATCCATTACTAAATATTAAATACTAATTTCGGGAGTGGGTGGTAGTCTAGTGGCTAGGGAGCTGCACCTACGATTAGAAGGCCATGGGTTTGAATCCCATGATTGGTAGTGGCACCACTGAGATAGCCATGAGCAAGGTAGTGTCCACACACACTGCTCCCCATTGGTGGCAGCTCCCTGCTTCGCTTGGTGAATGGGTTAAATGCAGAGGAAGAATTTCACATTGTGTGCTGTGGTGTGTTCACGGGTCACTATAAAGGGCCGCTTTCTTTACTTAACACTTTCGTTTGTAGCATCACACGGATGCACCGGATGACTACTAGATTCTAGATTACAGCTGGTACACCACCATCTTGTAGTATTTATACTTTTTTTTTTAACATGACAGACAATCATTAGGGCTGCACCCCTTTATAAACTGTCTGTATGAAATATTTACCCCATATTTATTCATAACTACTATGGCACCGCAACTATAGCAGCACAGCTTGTGCTGTTGTATAACAAACACTCTCATCCTGCTGTACGATTCAAAGTCAAACGAACATCGAGGTGACCATCGTCTTACTGATGAGATGTTTAGCTGCTCCACAGTCAAGTGGCACAACCAGAGGGAATACAAGAACAATTCACAATACAAAGTAACAGATTTATAGGGCCCATATTCTACATTTTATTCCTGTTTCATTTTTTCTGTCATGTTTATGTTGGTTTGTGTACCAAAAATGTAATACATAATTGATCATCATTCATTCTTACATGACCATTTTTGAACATCTGTTTATGCTTTAGAATTAAACACGCTGTCACTGCACCTTTAAGAGAGATGATATATGTAAATAAGCTCTTTTCTGATTGGTTGTGCTACATTGCAACTCACTAAAGGCAACACAGGGCTGAAGCATTCCTTAGAACTACGGCATGAATGGGTGAGGCTAAACTGCGGGAGACTAAATGAGGAGATATATTTAAATGTATTGATGTTGTGACATCTCAAAACTGGACTGCAGCTATTTTTGCAGTTTAGTTTCCATTGATGAACTGTATGAATAAGGAATGAATGTACATTTTGAAATTATGACAACATTTACAGTCTTTCTAATTCCAGAAAAAAGGGATTAAATGGGCCCTTGAATGTACTGAAAGACATAATTATCACAATATGTACCAGCATAACTGTAGTACTAATATTTTTGTGTGTGTATTCCATTAAATTCTGCTCACAGTTAAATATTTGGTCTGCTTCCGAACCCTGATGTCATCTTGTTTGAAAGTTTAGAGCCTGTGCTTGCTACAAAACTTGTTTCGCTGAAACTGCGAGTGAGAAATAAAATAAAAGAAGAAGTGCCTCACTTTCATCTCTGTGTGACATCATGGAGATGTGCCATAACCTCAGCAGTGCATAACAGTGCAAATGCAGGATTAGACTGCAGAGCTCTCTCTCTCTCTCTCTCTCTCTCTCTCTCTCTCT
>JBBPCX010000014.1:51812-69774 GCA_037974365.1 Hydrocynus forskahlii
TGCCAAACTAATTAGCACAGGTGTCTGCAATTGCGTTCAGTGATATAAAGAGCCCCGACACACATCACCATCCATGAATTCAACTGACGAACAAAAAAATTCTTACCTTATCACGCCTAAACACTTTTTGCATAATAATTTGGAACGCAGTGTAGTCATGCATTTTAGTGCTAACTTACTAAGAAAAAAATAATTTACTAGTTTTGTAACTTAAATGTTAACGTAAATTCAGCTACATTCCCATATAAAATATAACTATATACATTTGTTGGTACTGTCGCGAGAACACAAAGTAAGCACATATTGGGATGGTGAAATACTAGTCTGAGAGTGTTATTCTTTTTTCCTTGCTGCTGATTGGCTGCTGCCCTGTGATGCATCTCTGGCAGATGCAGAACGGCATTCCCGCATCATAACGGTTTCCAGCGTGGAGCTTGAGTGTTTTGCTGAGTGTTCTCGTGTTTTTCGTTTTGTTCTTCATAAAGCCCTGTATTTTTATTACTGTAAATTAAATGACCTTATTACTGTATTTACCCTGCTTATACCAAAGAAAATGACAGCGCATGCCAAAGAAAATGTGTTTACATTAATTACAGTTCAGTATATACAGGGGTAACATCGGTATTTTACATGCTAGCACTGCGGGAGTTCAGTGTACACTGTACAGTATGGAAACGGGTTTACGAGTATGACAACCATTCCATGCCAGTATCTGTTAAATTCCTACACAAGCACCTCATTCTGCTTTATGAGGTACTGGTTAGTGATCACTTGAATCAAATCTTATTAAATGAGGAAAAGTACAAAAAAACACTGTTGTAATCGACACTCTCCTCTTACAACGTGACCTGTTGGATGGCAAACACTAACAGAAGTACATTAAAGGTAATTATTGCCATTTCGTTTGAGTGAACAAGGGATTTGTTTTCTTTGTAATATTCATGTTCTGTCAACACTGCATCATTTTTCTTATTTTGATGTTTTGTCATTTCCTTTAAAATCGTGCTTTAAAGAACAATACTTTTATTTGGAAATTAGGAGAAATATTGTCAGCAGTTCTTAAAAACTAAGGCAAAGCCGTTCAGTTCAGTAGTTGCTCCTATGAAAGATAAAACCTGGGAAACTGAACATTTTTGCAGGTCTCTTATTTTTTATGGAGCTGTATATATATGATTCTGTGCACATGTGCAAAAGTTATGACCTATTCTTTATGTTATATTTCATGTATTGTAAAGCAAAACAAAGTTAAATGTGCTCTACATTTTGCCACATTTAATTGTTCCCTCTGAAAGATTGTTTTCACTTAGAAAATAAACAAAGCGTTTATTTGACTAGGGGTATTCAATCAAAGTTTACCTCACTGCCCAATCAAAGTTGTTACACCTGGGCGAGGACAGTATATTCACTGTTTATATGTGCTACAAAATGACACACCGTCCTCTGTGGATCCACGTCTGTGTTTCATTTGAGTCTGGACCCCAAAGAAGTACAGTCTATCACCCGGACAGGACATGGAGGCCCAGTGGAAAGTGTTACAAATGACCCCTTCATTCTTCTGCAACATTTAAACACTTTACTCCCCAGCAGGAGGCAAAATATTCAGGTCTGGCACTTTCACTCCCTGATGGAGGAGGGAGAACTTAGCATTGTACTCAGGTATATAAACATGCCCATATTTTGTTGATCTGTCCCCTTCACAATCTCTGAGTATACTGTATAAATGACTGAGTGCGCTAATATGTAAATTTTTATATGCTATATTGATCCCATAGGAAATTGCTGGAGTCAACTGCATTAAACCCATTCACCTGAGTGAAGCAGTTGGCAGCCAGGAACACAGCACCCTGGGTGCAGTGTGTGGGGACGGAACCTTGCTCAAGAGTACCTCAGTGGTGCCACAGGCAGCCCTAGGATTTGAATCCTCAACTTTCCAGCTGCAGTGGCAACTCCCAAACCACCAGGCCACAAGCTGCCCATAAGAGAGTTGAACCCATGATGCTGGTAATCAGTAGACCAAGCAGGAAGTTCTGCTTTCATGTGGAGAAACTCCATCTAACATGCTACCCTCCCTTCACCTAAACCTGATGCATCTGAATCCAGCCAATCAAAGACTTCCAAACCAGGTCATTAGACGGAGCAGGTATGGTAGATTGTGATTAGTATTAGACTCCAGTGTAGGTAGACCTCCAGAACCAGGTCTGGTGACCAGATATGTGCAGTTTTTACCCTATATTCTTATATTATGGCATGAAGAACAAAATCTATATCCGAACATCTGAAATGGTTAGGTACTTAGTAGGGCCAAAATCGCTCTTTGAAAATGGAATAAGGTACATGCATTCTTAGTTACAGATGCTTGGTTTGGCTGCAACCAAGGATGGGATTAAGCTTTAACATCTGCCCCAAAAAATATGACCTTCTAGATGCATGCAAAATAAAACTGAACCGAGTGCACTACAATCCATTCTCTAAAGCTTATCCGACTTAGTGAGGGTTATATTGAAAAGTCATTTTTGGCCAAAGCATTTTGGTCAATTATCTGTAGACTTACTGTTAAATATGAGTGGTATGAAGCACAAAAGGCAATGGACGGGTCGTTTGAGTTAGAACAGCCGGAAAGGCTCTGATTCGGCTTCATATCTGTTATTATGACCTTATAGCCACTTACTCGGCTCGCAACCCCGGAACATTTTAAAACTCCCCATTCCACCAGCGTTCATTTGGCAGGCTGAGAGACGGGTTTGACACGCTGCACTCCTGTGTGAGATTACCCTTTCGAGAGGCCACCGGCTTTGCCATTTTGTGGAGCCGTAAAGTATAACAATTTGCTTTCTTTGTGCTCTTTACACCTCCAAAGTGCTCTAATAACCACATGATTACTCAGACTATTTCTTGTGCTGAACATTATAAAGTTCTCTACTCAAGAGTTGCCAAAAACACGCTTGTTTACCCATAGAACATCAGCGGTACAGATCTGTGCCGGGTTGTGCCTGGTTAATTGTCATCATATGGCAAAACAGTTCCTTATATGGACATTTCGCTGGTTTGTGTTGATGCTCGAGGTGTCATACATCATGCTGAGCTTTGTTTGGTGTTCCTGTGTCGTGTAGAACCAAAGTTATTATAATGTAAAAGAACAAGTGGTAGTAATAACCACTACTGGGGGATTTAAAAATGGCATCACACACAAATGCTCATAAAGAAAAAAAAATGCCAAAATGTCTTTTATTTTAGGTCTGAGAAACAAACAGAAAATACGCAAAATCTTTGAAGTTCAAGTTCACATTTATTTATAAAGCACATTATCATTTATCATACACAAAAGGTCATTCAATGTGCTTTACAGAAATGGAAAATAAAATAAGAGAGAATGAAACAGAATGGGAGGGATAAAACAAGTAAAAGAATGCATAAATAAAAATTAGAGAGTGCAATGAAAGTGCAAATATTTAAAAGGCAGAGGAGAATAGTGCAGTTTCCAGCAGCTTTTTAAAGCTGGCTACGGTTGGTGCAGATCTGATACTGATGGGCAGTTTGCTCCAGCAGCAAGCTGCATAGTGACTAAATGCCATTTCACCATGTTTAGTTTCATCTGCATAGTTGTGGTAGGACACATCATTCTCTTTAAGAATTTGACCCAGAGGAAGCATGTACAGGTTGAACAGGACAGGTCCAAGAATGGACCCTTGGGGGACTTCAGAATCAGACAAAAGCCCGACCCAGTTCTCAAGTCTGCCTAGCAGAATGTTATGGTCAACAGTGTTAAAGGCTGCACTCAGATCTAGCAGCACCAGTACAGTTATTTTACCTGCATCTGTTTTCAGGCGAACATCATGACATTGTGCGGGTGGTATTTCTGCCATTTATGATAGATCACACAGCCAATTAAAAGTTGCTGCCTCTTACTGAGCCACTGACTGATTGACAGAATGACTCATTAACTGATGACCATTGTTGAAAATGAGAAAACACTGCCCAAAATAAACAGTAGGTGGTGCAATACTCGTACCCAAAATGTAGGGCTAACAGAGAAGTAATGAAAGACTGGTGGCCTAGTGGTTAGTGTGTTTGCCCTGCGATCAGGAAGTTGTGGGTTTGATTCTCATAACTGCTAAGCAACTCTGAGGTACCCTGAGCAAGGTACCGTCCCCACACACTGCTCCCCGGGCGCTGTGTTCCTGGCTGCCCGCTGCTTCACTTGGTGAATGGTTTAAACGCAGAGGAATAATTTTGTGCTGTTCACACTGTGTGCTGTGGTGTGTTCACGTATGACAGAATGCTAACTTTCACTTAAAAAAAAAGAAAACACACAGGTAATGTCACTCACATGTTGTAGTAAAAGTTGTTATTTAGCAGTTTTTCATTCTTTTGGGTTAAGAGAAGGTCATCAAGTGCTTGGACATGACCACTAAGGGTGCCACAATGTAAAATAATATCTGATTTGCTTTTTAGTGATCATTTTTTAAGAGTTTGCCAGAGCATTATTGATGATGTAGCTGTATGAAACAGAATTATGAAACAAATCCTTGGAGACCAAATAGTTTAGTTTTTTTTATGGTGTCCCAGCATAACAAAGCTTGATGCTTAGCTAGGGCTTAATTCTTCAACAGCTGTACAAATTAAAAAAGTTATATGATGTAAAACTACATAATATTGCAATTACATATTAAACAATATAATGACATGAGCTACTTAGTACATACTTATGCAAAAATATGCAATTACGTGATGTACATTTTCGTACAGTTGCTTATTAAAAGTAGTTAATTGCATGATGTAAAATGTACATGTGATTGCATATTAAAATGGTGTAATTACATGATGTAATTAGTACCTAATAAGACAACAACAAAAAAATGCCTGCTTACATGACATAAGTACTACATATTTATGCAATTAAAAAATGTGATTGCATGATATGATTACATGATTATGCAGCTACATATTAAAATACATCATCACATGATGTAATTAGTACATAATTTTTCTGTTGCCTGTTTAAAAATCAACGTGATTACATAATTATGGAGCTCAATGTAAAAAACAAAAAGGTATTATGCATTTAGTGGACAATTATGCAGCTACATTTAAAAATAACTAATTATATGATGCAGTTTGTACATAATTATGCAACTACATATTAAAAACTGAACATGGTATATTGAATGTAACACCAAATTATGACAGTATCCCTTGACTTAAGCGACAGAGCAGTGGGGTCTATGGTCACAGCTGTCGGGGGAAAAAGAGAGAGAGAGAGGATGAGTGTGAGGCGGCCGAGCGAGTAGGGTTCATAAACTCTCATTTACACTGCTCTGATCCATTGTGGCGCCGCTCTGTGAATCACACAGTCGTGGGAAGAATAAGCCGACGTCTATTTTTGTTTTGTCGACCTTTCCCATTTCTGCACTGCGGAATTAGTTTGTGTTATAATGGCTGTGGTCCTGGTTCTCTTGAGCCCTGCTGCATTACATATGAAAGCGGGAGCATGGAATTAACTCTTGTGCCATCCACTCGGCTGCGGCGGAGGGGAAATGAACACATGCAGGTGTTAATTCAACACTGTATATGTTCTCTCGCTAGCCGTGAAAGCCCGTAGTGAAATAGCACCTGCTGCATGTTGCCTTAGAGGTTTTTTGCTTTATTTTCCAGACCTGGCTGGGCCCGTCAGTGTGTAACAGTGGTCTGGTAATTACATGATATTTGCTGTTTGCGTTCTGTAAAACTAAACCTTGTTTCCATTTTAGAGTTGCATGAAATTGTAATTCAAGTTTGGCTGTCCATTTGTACCAGTAGTGTAAAACCAATTAAACCATAATTATTATTTTTTTTAATGTGACCGTAGTATGCTGCGGTCTGTTGTTTATTGTTTATACCTGACTACACCTGCATACATGTTTTCCTACATATTGTTTTATCACTTGGTTCTAACCTTTTAATTCATTTTAAATATAGTGCACAGTCTTTTTTGGTACACATTTCACTACATATTGCACATGTATAACTGTGTATGTGATAAATAAAGAATCTTGAATCAGTAACTACCAAGTGCTCCAAGGAAGGGCGACTGTCATGGGAGCCCGAAGCTCGCTGATGTGTGAAGGCCAGCCTGTCTGGTGTGATCCCACAGAAGAGCTGCTGTAGCACAAACTGCTGAAAAAGTTCATGCTGCTCCGATAGAAAGGGGTCAGAACACACAGTGCAGTTCCCTGTGCTGCGTATGGTGCTGCAGAACTGCAGACCGGTGAGAGCGCCCATGCTAACCCTGTCCATTGCTGAAAGTGCCTACAGTGGACAGCAGAACTGAACCATGGAGCAATGGATAAAGGTGGTCTGGAGTGATCCTTGGAGACCCTACCTCACAGCTTGGAGGATTTAAAGGATCCGCTGCCGGTGCAAAATCCCCAGACCTTCAGAGGTCTTGTGAAGTCCATGCCACAACCGTTTTGGTGGCACAAGCTGGGCCTACACAATATTAAGCAGGTGGTCTTAACGATATGGTTGATCTGTATGTGTATATGCAGTTTTGCGCAAAGGTCTTAGGCACCTGAAAAGTTACTTAAAAGTTGTTTTTTACTGGACAGTAGTGTTAAGTTAGTTATTTCAATAAATAAAAATGAAAGTAACAAGGGTAGTAACAAAGTGTTCGCTTAACCATTTCCAGACTTCCTTCCTGATGGAAGTCTGGTATTTACTCCATCAAACACCCGGGTAAGCTCTTTTCACTTCATTAGATGAAATGATGTGTGTTGCTCATGGAATTTCATAAATCCCAGCAATGACTGAAGGTACATTTATTCTACGGTTCACTTGTTTTTTGCTGGCATTGCTAATATAAATCACTTCAAGCAGTTTGCATCGGTGCACAGTATTGTATGTGTGTGTGTGTTTTACGTGATGGTTGAACGTCACCACAGATTATTAAATAATGTTAGATTACTAGCTGAAAGATAAGGTTAATGATGAAACAGCAAGTCAGTCGACTGAGTGAAGACACTGAGCACCTCAAGCACTGGAGAATAAACACACACAGGATGTGTGTGGGAGGTTTTGTACCGTAGCTGAACTCCAGTGCTGAGCATGAAGAATGTCACACTTTTTCAACATGCTCCTCTCCCTCTCTCTCTCTCTCTCGCTCTCTCTCAGCAGTCTGACAGCCTTCACATTCGCTTCCCTTCTCGGCCTTTGATGCTGGTGAGGTGAGGATCCAGCAGAAACAAGAAACAAGCACAAACAAGCTGAACTCTCAGGTAGCACGGACACACACACACTTCTCTGCCCCAGCACTCTGCCTGGCTTTGATAGCGCGTCACCCAACCTCTGTTCTAGTCATTATTCCGCTCTGCGCACTTTGATGAAATTAAAACGGTGACATTTTAGCATGAGGCGTGGCTGTCTCTGCAAATGGTGACAAAATGCATGCACACATGCACACACACACACACACATACACGCACACACACACATACTCAAAGACATTGAGACGTCTTTTATCTAAGGAATCAATCGAGTATGGGTGATTTCTGTTCTAGTCTTGTCCACACACACCCACCCACACACACACACACACACACACACACGCACACACACTCCATCCCAGTGTACATCAGCCGGCTTAAGATTTATGGCTTTGCTAATTAAAATTTGCAGAGCTGGCAGACATTGGGACTAACTGCAATCATCCTCATGGATTCTGATTAACAGCGGCTGAATTCATTATTACCCAGTAGTGGTGTTCCGAGCCCCCCGCAACATCACCCTCTAATTAAAAAAAGAGAATAATCTAGTCAGCGTAATGTCGCAGGTAAGCAGTGCTCTTGGATCCTCAGCAATTTCTCAAAAGAACCATGTCTGAATAGAAGAATGTGGCTCAGCGGTGATGTGCTGTGTACATGAACTGCTTTCCAAAGCTTCAGGATGGTGTTCCAGAGGAAAACGATGAGGACGTATTCGGAAAATGGTAGGAATGGTGTTTGGGGGTCTGTTGACCCTTTTACAGTAAAGGTCTGTATGTACAGAATGTGAGGAATTAAGTATTAAGCTTAGAGAATGTCTTCACAGAGAAACTGAAGACTTATATCTTCACTGAGCACTATGAGGGGTGTGTTTTCTCCTGTACTATAAAACACAGATGTGAGTCACTCTGGATAAGAGGATCTGCTAAATGCTGTAAATGTGAGAGAGAGAGAGAGAGAGAGAGAGAAAGACAGAGAGAGAAAGAAAATCAGAGATAGGGGGAGAAACTGATTGACAGACTGAGTGATAGACAGAGACAGAGAGAGAAAGAGAAAATCAGAAACAGAGAGAGAGAAAGACAGAGAGAGAGAAAAACACAGAGAGAGAGTGATTGTGTATTTTTATGTACACTCCTTGACTGACCATACAGGTGCACTTTGTAGATTATAATTACAGACTTTAGTCCTGTTTCTCCACAACGCTGTCTTCATTCTTTCATAAATTTTAGGACCCCCAGAAGACCACCAGAGAGTCTTTGTTTTGTGGACCATTGTGGGAAGGTATTGAAAACAATCTTATAAAGGTTCTGTCCCAATTTAGACTCTTCCAAGAATCTTTGCAATATGTGGAGAGACTGTAAATGGCTCTTCACACTCACACATCTCATTTATGGATATAGTCCAATGGAACACTGTTAGGGGACCTAAAAATGGTTCTTTTGTAGCCTAGAATCCTTTCTGGCACCCTTATTTTCTAAATAATACCTGCTTGTCGGTGGTCCCGTGGGTGTCCTGACAACTGATGAACGGAGTAAAGTGGGACTAATAAATTATGCAGAGAAACAGATGGACTCCAGTCTGTGATTATGAACTGTCATCCATCAATATTGTGTAAACATTTCATGATAAATGGACCAATGGAAATTCCTCAAACACTGATACACTGACATGCAATGCCCTATAATAAAGGTACCACTTACAAATACATTCAGTGTTCCTCTACAGTGTGTAGATTGAAAAAAAAAATACAATAAAAATAAGCAACTCTTTTTTTCCAGTTGATTAAAATGTGAAGATCTGAGCTGTTTCCTCTGGTTAAAAAATTGAGAGCTTAATGCCATCCAGTACATTTCTATCATGGAGCAGCAATTCAATCTGAAACAAGTGCTTAGAATGGACCTCAAGGCGGTTTTAGATCACTATATGGTGCTCCATTACAGCGTTCTTTTCCTTTTGATTAATATTGAATTAATGTAATGAAATATTAATTAAAATCGCAGAGGGCATGCTTATAGAGGCCCTCAACCAAAGGCCATGCTGACCAAATATGGCTACTGGGTGAGGTGAGGCTTAATTAAAACTTTTTCTCTAATTTTGGTTTTAAAATAATGAATTATGAGGTTTCTATGTGACATTAACAATGTGCGGTTTCATAATAGTTGCCCTATAATGAATACTGGATAATACATTGTAATGACTGTCTAGTCAAGCAGGATGTGATCGCAGGTCCAAATGGTTTGGTGATAAAGGACAAATAACAAACATACAGTCCAGGTTACACAAAACCATGAGAGAATACAGAAACACAAGATGGTCCAAAGAATTCAAGAACAGGAGCGCCACAGAGAAAAAGGGGAAAATAAACAGGTTTAACAAAGACACAAGAGTCCAAAAGCAAGTTTTACAAAAAGTAGATTTGCAAAAAGTTTTGCAAAGGATCCACAAACCGAAATACCAAAATACAGGGGGATTTATACTAATTAAGGAAATGAGAACACCTGGACACAGGTTACATTACTTACACACAGGTGAACATAGACAAAGGCATATGGAGAATGCAAAGAATGACATGGACAAGAAAACAGGGGTGAGACAAAATGTTACAAAAAGTCAAAACAGGGAAAAGATTGGAAGAGCATTACATACATCTTTAATAAGAAAAGATACGATAAGACAATATATGATTATATAAAATGAGATGAGATAACCCCTTAGTTCCACAGGTGGGAAATTTTCATTGTTACAGCAGCAAAATGTACAGTACAAGAGAAGACAGAAGAAGCAACATAACCAAAAGAATGTAAACTATACAGCAATAACTATGTATGATATAAGAGAAGAACTGTACAGTGAGCCTTCTATTTTAGACATCTTCTACTGAAAAATAAAAGTAAACCCGAACCGAATGGTAAAAATCGGCAAATGTGGATAAGTAAAGGCCTCCTGAGCTTGGCTTCCTCCTAATCTACCTGGACCACCGCTCTTATCTCTGTTGCGTAGCCTCGTTTACTCGAAAGTCCCAACGGTGAGCAAGGAGGCTCCTGGAACTTCCTGACAGTAGCATATTCTATATATAAATGCTGCACAACAGAGGCTAGTGGAAGTTGCAGACAGGAAGAGTGCGACTCCTCAGGCTTCATTGATTGACCCATCTTCAGTGGCTGTTTCAAACCGCCTGGCCTTTTTTCATCTGCTCGCCTGCTTTCATCTGTTCGCACCTCTCTCTCAGCTGTCCTCGGCAGAAGTACGCTCGCTTTGCCTCCTCAGAAAAATAAACATAAAAATAGTTTCAAAATATTTTACAAATTCTCAATCCTCGTCTTTTGAACTATGTTTGTTCCTTTTTCCTTTTCTTGGGTCTAAACCGATTATTTCCATAACGGCTTCAGATTTCATGGCTCTACATTTGACATTTGGCACCATAAACGGGTGGAGAATGATGGGGAACCGAGTGAATCTTGGTTACTTCATGAATCTGAGCTCCTAAATCCTGAAAGGCTGGCTGATTGAAGCTTGCATCAATCAGTGCGTGATGATAAAGAAAGCTCTGAGAAGTTTAGAGCTGATCATTACATTTCTTTTTAAAAGAAACATTAGAGGCTTTCCAAGAAAAAAAGCAAAACAAAGCCGCTTCATCTCTTCTCGAGGATTTATCAGGCTGCAGGGTTTATTTTCTATCTCAGATACTTGCTTCTAATATCCAGATGCTCTTGAAGACTTTGATTAGCTAGATCAAGTGGTTTAGACCTGATGTGACAGGCTTCATTATATTTGAGGGTGTTTTCTCATTCTGCAGTCTGAAGCAGCTTTAGATTGAGGAAGGTAAGACCAATTTCTGACCGTGTTAGCATAAACCTGGAAAGCAGTTGTTTGAAATAGCAACTTCTTTTTTTTTATGACAATGCTTTTAATACTGTGAATGTTTCCTGGTGAATAGACACCTAAAAGTAGCTCAATTTTACACTGAATATAATTAATTGAATGAAATGAAATTAAAGTCAGTGTGAACTGGAAATAACAATTTCCAAATTCCAACCATATTCATAAAGAGGCTTTACCTCTAGTATTCATACATTTTAAAAATATCTTTTTAATGTGGATATTTCTATAAGTATCTGTTTACAACTGTTTACCATTTTTTTTTAAAGAATTTACATATTTTGAAAAAAAGAATGTTTTAATGTTTCACCTACTTTCTAATGCCTTTGGTCTTTGACTTACCATTTTATAACCTTGGGCTCATTGAAAGTGAATTTATTTTTTTATGTATGTATGTATGTATTTATTTATTTATTTATTTATATGTTTATTTATTTAAACAGGCAACTGCAGTTAGGTTGTGACTGAAAAGTATGGGAAAAAATGATCATTTCAGTTGTAAATGACTCGATGGATCGTGGATACAACCATAAATACTGAGATATGTGGCAGCAGATCCTTTTTGATAGAACTGTTGCATTAACTCAGTTTTGTCCTTCAGTTAATAATCGGAGGGATCTGTTTCCTTTGTGTGGAAATGAAGTGCAAGTTGGAATGGAAACAGTCTGGCACAGGCCTTTATTTCAGCGATGGCAGGAGTTCTCAAATGAGGTTCTTTAATCAGCACGTTGTCCAGTGGTGCCGACTGTGGAGGGAACACGTCTGACAATTACAGGCATGACAGATGTGAACAGCCCCGCCGACGCTGTGCAAATGACACAAAAGGCAGGTGCTATAGGGGAGGTGTAATTAGAAACCAGAGGCTTGATAAGAAAGACATGCAAATCAAACCCCCCGATCTGCCCATGATTGAAATAAGTGTAAATTACTGGGGCCGCCTGCCTTTGAAGGTCCGCTTTGAAGATGATATCTTCAGTTTTGCCTTCTATCAATGGGGCCAACGTGGGCCTTTCGTAAGACGCTTTAACATCACAGGCTATTGATATATTCAATCGCCTTCAAAGAGAATCTGATTAATAGTTAAATCTGACCTCTGCGTGCGTTTCTTTTTTCTTTATCTCTTTTTTTTTTAGCATTTTCGGTACAGTGTCACAGAGTCAAGCAAAACGTCTGGCTGCTTATCCTTTCACAGTTGGTGACCTGTTTCCCTAACCCCCACTCGGGACATATTCATCCCCAGTATTTTCATTTAAACCAAAGTGTCCTGTGATGGACATCGCAGCACCTGCGTATTTAATGAGAAGCATTATGAGCGAACTTTATGACATATGACATTGCACATGATGAACTACATCAGAATGCACTTTTCTAGATTATTGTTTGTACTTAACACCAGAAATAGCAATGATTTCTAAAACTGCTCGACCCAAATTACAAGTGAGAATTAGTGTAAAAGAAAAAATGTATTCTAATGTTGTCTTCAGAAATTACATTTCAATTACATTTCAATATATATAGTGGCGCCGGGTCAAAAAGTCCCGCACCAGCCTTCAACAAACGCTCTGCAACCGGCGCTGTCCAAGGTGCTGAAGAGGCCGGGAAGCACCACTGTCAAAACACAAGTACCAAAACACAAGAACCTAACTAATAATTGTTTAATTAAAGAGACTCCAATGACCTTCTCAGCTGTCCTCACAATCCTCTGTGGGGTCTTGCGGTCCGGGAAGTTGCAATTTCCATACCAGGCTGCGATGCAGCTACAGAGAATACTCTCTATGGTCCCTCTGCAGAACATGATGAGGACTGGGGTGGAAGGTGTGCTCTCCTCAGACTCCGCAAAATAGTAGAGACACACCTGGGCTTTCTTGGTGATGGAACTGAGGGTCCACACGAGGCTCTCTGTGATGCGAACACCAAGGAACTTGGTGCTCTGGACGACCTCCACCGAGGAGCTGTCGATGCTCAGCGGGGAGTGATCATGTTGCGCTCTCCTGAATCTCTTTTGTTTCATCCACATTCAGGGACAGGTTGTTGACTTCACTCCATCCGTCAGCCGTTGCACCTCCTCTCTGTATGCTGCTTCTTCGTTCCTGCTAAACAAACCCACCACAGTCGTGTCATAGGCGAACTTGATCATGTGGTTCGAGCTGTGCACTGCTGCACGGTCGTGGGTCAGCAGCGTGAACAGCAGAGGGCTGAGCACACAGCCCTGGGGGGGAACTGTGTTCAGCATGGTGGTGCTGGAGATGTTGCTCCCAATCCTGACTGACTGAGGTCTCCCAGTCAGGAAGTCCAGGAGCCAGTTGCAGAGAGAGGTGTTCAAGCCCAGCAATCTCATTTTCCCGATCAGATGCAGACATAAGTGTCACATAAGTGTCCTTTTTGTCCAGGTGGGTGAAGGCTAGGTGAAGGGTGGAGGCGATGGAATCATCTGTAAAACGGTTGGGACGAGATGCAAACTGCAGGGGGTCCAGTGAGGTTGGTAGTTGTGACTTGATGAGCCTCATGACGAGCCTCTCGAAGCATTTCATGATGATGGGTGTGAGTGCGACAGGACAGTATTCATTGAGGCAGAACACTGATGACTTCTTTGTCACGGGGATGATGATGGTAGTTTTGAAGCACGTTGGAATGACAGTGGTGCTCAGAGAGATGGTGAAGATGTTTGTGAGAACATCTGCTAGCTGTTCTGCACATCCTCTGAGAACACAACCAGGAATGTTGTCTGGTCCAGCAGCGTGGGTTGACTGAGTTTTTCTCACATCAGCCTGGTCATTGGGAGGTGGGATGGACTTCCTCACTGCCATCCACAGCTTCTGGTTGGAGTGTGCGGTGATGTTCTTAGAGACAGTTACGTCATTGATGCATTTACTGATGTAGCCAGTAACCGACGTTGTGTACTCCTCCAGGTTGGTAGACCCGCTGGAGGTTGCAGCTTCCCTGAACATGTCCCAGTCAGTGTGATCGGAGAATCCAAGGTGGGGGATCAAGATGAGTTTTTTGGAGCTTACTGATGGCTCGACTAGCGCTTTTATTAGCATTAGCGCTGGGTGGGATGTACACCATGACTTTGAGCTCAGTGGTGAATTCCCTAGGTAAATAAAATGGCCTGCATCTAACAGTCATAAACTCCAGCAGTGGTGAGCAGTATCTCAAGGTCATCACAGTGTTCACGCACCAGTCCGAGTTGATGTAAACACAAAGCCCTCCCCCTCTTGCTTTGTGGCAAAGTGTAGCATCATGGTCGCTACGGAACAGAAGTATGTTGCTAATAGCCGTAGCCGAGGTAAGCTACACGCTCTTCTTTTATCTGGACCAGGGTCTGGTGGTCATAGACATGCTTACCAGCTGTTTGGATGCACATGTTGTTGAACTCTTGGTGTGGAGACTGGAGAAAAACACAGTTTTGCACCAAAGTTTTGGACCTGGAGAGGCTGCTGCGAGCTAAGCATGCCACCATCTTGAATATATAATTTTACTGTGCCAAAGTCTTTATTCACCCCCTCACTCCTTTATATATAGCCTTAAATCAACTTGTTGGTTTTAATGCCGGTCAAGTGGATTACTTAAAAGACATGGAACCAAATGTTTTACTGCGACAGGTTGCAAAGTGCCTAAAGATACAAGGAGCCTAGATAAAGGAGTTCCAACCACTCAGCATTCAGCACCACCAGTATACTGATCACCGCCTGATCATCTGGAATCATCTGCACCTGTTTCTTAAGATGTGCTTTGTTATGCTTAAATGATTCATATGTAGGTCACTGTGTCTTAACAAACAAAAACATTCCTCTGAAACTAGTCAGGTTCAGGGACTAGACTGAAAATGAAAGCTAAAAACATTATATAAAGCAAGACTTTTGCGCACAGAAGTTAAAAAAATATATATGATTATAATTGTTTGCTTTAAAGCCACAAGATTCACAAGCAAATGTGTTAGCTACGATGAGCAATGATTCATGTCTTGAATGTTTTCTTTGAATAATTTCACTGGAACTGAAAAATTTATTTGCGGATGAGTGATCTACTCCACAGCATCAATTTACTGGTGAAGCCAGAGCCAAGAACGGTTTGTAGTGGATGTAAACTGAGGAGGAGCACCATCCCATCACTTCACCTGACAGGAGATAAAACGCAACACAATAAAGCATCTTTGCAACTCCTTTAACAAATCATTATACTTTGATATGAACAGCCCTCCCTGTTATCTTAATGGCTCTGCATTTGAGCAGCTTACATCAGTGTCAATATGTGAATATAAAGAAATCTATTGCTATTGGCAAACACTAAAAGGTAAGCAATCTTTTTCTGACAACAGTTTTCTGACATCTGCTACCTGTTAAGTCAACAGAGTGATGGTTAAAAATGAAGGCGAGATAAAGGGTTTGTTGGCGCAATTTCACTGGAGAATCACCTCTACGGCATCTTTGCCACCTCATTCTGGTAGATATAAAAGAGAGGTCCGAGTGTGAATTACTTTTTTAAAGTAAAAAAAAAAATCTTGAGGGCATCATTGAGACATTATAAGTGTAGACATTTTTTACAATTCTTGAAACTTCATAAAGGGTCTTCACATTGTATCTACATCTAATGAAAGTTGGGTTTTGTTTGGAAACCAAAGTGGTTCTTCAATAACATTACTCCAAAGAACGCTTTTCGGCACCTTTTTAAATAAAAGTCCTTCACCAGTTCTTGCCCTGGACATACAGTAGGGTTTTTGGATTGATGTAATTTAAAAGAGGATTTTTATGACATCTGTCCAAAGAACCCTACACTTTGTTTTAAGAGCATATAAAATATCAGTCCAGTGAAATGAGACTTCCTTTGCTTCCATCTCTCCAGCTCAGGCTATGGGGAATGGACATTATTACTGGAGCTATGACTTTACAAGGACTTAAGTCTAAAAAACTTTTCTTTTTTGGTCATATTCCACTGAAACTCGCAGTGTTTTGCCCAGTCTCTGCACAGACGCCCAGCATAATTTGACATTCTGGAGTTTCGGTCGTGCCTAAGCCTGACATACCAGCTTGTTACTTTGCAGGCGGAAAAAATACCCACCCAATCCACTCCATTGACACAGCGTGGGGATTTGGGGCTGCATTTGGCCAGAGAGGAGTGTAAGAGATAGCTTCCCTTAATATTGGTTCCAGAGCAGTGTATGAAAACTGCTCGCAAGCTTTTTTGTAAGCCCCCTTTCCTCAATTAGATTGATTCCAGTGCCCTGGCCTTGCCTCTGAGAGAAGCCCATTTGTTTCAAATGGGTTTAAGACTGCTGGGGGGTGAATGCAGCAAGGTGCAGCCTCTTCACCTTCAGCATTGCAGCAAATTGAACCTCTCAACTTCTAAAAATATATGCGCAAATGGCCTCCTGTCGAGAGACGCTGCAAAGTTTTAAGGGACTTAGGGCAGCTCTAGAACTTCTGGAGGCATTTTACTGTGCAGTAATCTTTGGAACATCATACAAACATGGAGTTTTGGATTCTGAATTGTTTGTTGTCATTCTGAAGAAGCTGCTTGGAGAATTTTGGTCAAAGATAGCCAGGCATTTGCTACCACCTACCTTCTACTTCCACTCACTGACCATTTTATTAGAAACCCCCACCTTGTACTTCCACACAGGCCATTTGTTTACAAACATATACTTTGTATTTTCACACACTGTCCACTTCATTAAAAACACCGACCTTATACTTCCACATATTGGCTATTTTATTAGAAACAATGACCTGATGCTTCCTCACATCGGTCACTTTATTAGACTGTAGCCCATCTTTTGCTGCACAATTTCACATCCCCCTTAACAGCATTCACCATTGGTCACTAGTTGGGTGGTGGACCGTTATTAGCACATCAGTAACACTGACATAAAAGTGGTTAGTGTTTCTCACTGGCACAAGTGTATGTGGCCCAGCAGTGATTGGTCCACCAACCAAAATCACATCCAACCAGCAGCAGCTCTGCGGTCAGAAAGGCTTAAGGATGGCTAACACAAATGGTACATTAACAGATGGGCTAAAGTTTCTAACCATACATAAATATGGGCTGGGGTGGTAATAAACAGGATTGTCTTATTGCACATATTGCTCTGGAGCTATCTGAAGGATTAGAATGGATAAACACTTAAGCTTCAAGGGATTGCTCAAATGCTTATCCACCTTAGCATTTGAACAATAAATAATAGAAGTTGACTCTTCACATAATGCCTTACAAATGACTTATGTGAAGAGTTATCTAATTCTAGGCCTCTAAGGGTTGAGTATACTGATGAAAAATGTGGTGTTAATAATGAAATAGAACCCAGCTAAATGTTCGCATTGAGAAAGTAAGTTGTGCTAATAGTCCCATGTTAACTTTTATTCCTTGTTATGCACCTTAGCCTTTGAACAGGGCTACAGTCTAATAAAGTGACCGAATTTGTTTTTTTTACGCAACCGAAACAGTGATGACGCAATGATGACGCAACCGCAGCCTGCACGCAAACTCAGATCGATTAGTCAGCATTTTTTGCGCATACGTGAACACGCCAAATGAACTCAGACCCCTCTGAAACGAACCAAACTGAGACCGTTCAGTTCGGTTTGAGTCCGCGGCACGGTTCGGTTAACTCGCGCATTTTGAACACAAAGCTCTCTGAGTTCGCTTCGACTGTTTTTGCCCTCTGGTCTTACCATACGTAGATTACGTGGTAAACCATATATGTCAATGCAGGAAACAACCGAAAATAAAGAAAAAACTAAAAACCACAATTAAATGATCATACAAAAAAAAAACAAAAAAACAATAAATACATAAATAAAGGGACTTAGAGATTCTTGTCAAGATCAAGTTTCTCTACCAAGCTGCTCAGA